>JAZGSX010000011.1:5000-10000 GCA_039519185.1 Astragalus membranaceus
AAACGAAGAGGAAGTAGCGATGAACATTTTTCGTGTTGGACGGAAGTCGTTTCGGTGAAGTCTTCTCCTCCCTCTTCTCTTCTCCCTCACGCCATTTTTCTTCTTTTCTCTTCTTTCTCCCTTTTCTCTTCACTGTCTCGTATCCCTTTCTTCTTTCTTTCATTTTAATTAATTCTCCCCTTTCACATTCACACACTTACACGTATATACATATATTTATTTAATATATAATTGGTAACGTGGTCAAATTACCACATCGATCTAAATCTCCTATTTCGATTCCGAAACTTCCTTGTCCGTATTATCCGGTTAACGATTCGATGACAACAATTAAATAATTTTAGCACTCGATAAATTTACCAGTTAAGTACTAAATTGGTTTAATTGGGTTAACACCCAAATAATTCTATTAATTATTTTGCGGATGTTACATTCTCCCCAACTTAAAAGAATTTTGTCCTCAAAATTTCGTCAAGTCTTTCATCTGACTTACCGAGAGTTGACATTCTCAGAAAGGTCAAAATTTGCTGGAACACAATCTCGAACTAACGAAATGAGCGTAGGAACTCTTCCCTAGTGGGCACATCAATCTCCAAGTATGATCCCCTACTACCTTGATACGAACTCTCTGGTTACGAATCAACACGAGAAACTCCTTTTTCGCCCACATAGGCTCGGCACCGCGTTCGAAAACACTTCCGAAGCTTCCTTCCTCGCTTGCTCCCCAACTTGATTAATCCAAATCAAGGTACTCCTCGGTAGATGTAAAAACAAACACGATTTCCTCGAAAGGTGTAAACACTTTCTCAACAATTCTTCTAATATTCTTAACGGTTCTCGTACATACCGACAATGTGATGAAAAAGTCACCTGTGAAACTCCTTGACTCGCTTCCAAGTCTTCGAGGTAAAACTTTTTCAAAAAGATGAGATTTGGGTTTTATCAAGAGCTCTGACCTTAACGTAGAAATAAACCACGGGGACATCAAATAAATTTTGAACGCAATGCAGATTACCTCAGTTGTTCTCAAAACAACTATCAAACAGAACTCAGAGCTCCTTTTCCTCTGTTGCAACTTCATCACGAGGTTTTTACCAACGACGCATCCGATTCCTTTCCAAATTAGTCAATAGCGTTGAGAGCTTCTCCTCAACCTAAGTAGTCCTCCTAGGATTTTCCTAAATCAGATTTCGTTAGCCTCTTGACTCGTTCCCAAAATTAACTTTAGCATGCGGGTTTTCACAAAAACGATTTTCAAAACTACCATACCGCACGCCAAACTTCACTTCGGAAATTTCCGTCACTTATAAGCAGATCCATCAATTAATCCTTTGATGGTTATTCGCAACGTGAGAACAATCAGCAGTTACCTCACTTACATATTCGTATTCACGTTTGACTTGTCAAACGGAATCACTTATTACAATCTCATTGTTAACCTTCACAAAGAAGAGATTAACAAACTAATACCTCGCCACTCATACATCTGCTTTACGTTTCTGTACATCTTGGAACAGAATATAAACTTCGGTATGCTTCCTCTAACACTTGCCTTTTATCGTTCTCACCATCGGGCGCACAGATTCTACCGTTGAAATAACTGACTCCATCACTATCAATGGTAAAATCTGGAAATACCTGTTGTGATTGTGGCTTCACATCGACTTCCTGTGCTGAGCGTATAGAATCCCTTAGGGAACTAGAGGTCCTCATATGGCTCAACACGCTTCTCTGCCTGCTATTCAGTTCTTTCTGATCAAACAGGTACTTTAAACTTTTGTGATCACTAAAGACTTCGAAACAAAACCCATACAGGTAACGTCTCCAAATCTTCAGTGCATACACAGTAGATGCCAATTACAAATCATGAGTCGGATATCTCTTCTCATGAGACTTTAATTGTCTGGACACCCAAGCTACCACTTGTTGATTCTGCATGAGAACACATCTCAAACCATTCCCAGAAGCGTCGCTGTAACTTTGGAATCTCAAAAACGGATCTGGAAGAATCAGGGTTGGAGCAGAAGTCAAAATCTTCAACTCTTGAAAACGTTCTTCACAATCGGCATCCCACGTAAACGGATGACCCTTACGAGTTAACCGAGTAAGTGGAAAACTAACCGTGAGAACCCTTGGACAAATCTCTTATAGTAATCGGCTAGACCCAGAAACTTTCGATCTCTGCGACTGACGTTGGTCACTCCCATTCAACGCCGCTTCCTTCTTACTGGGATCTACAGAGACTCCCGACTTGGGAAATCACCTGTCCCAAAGACTTTACCTCTGACACCCAAAAATCACACTCCGAAGGTTTCAAGTACAACTTCTTTTCTCGGAGTACACTCAGAACAATGAGGAGATGTTGGACATGCTCCTCAATGGTCTTCGAGCACTTCAAGATATCATCGATGAAAACGACTACAAAATGATCTAGGTATTTGAGGAAAAACTCGGTTCATGTAATCCATGAATACCGCTGGAGCATTAGTCAAACCGAAAGGCATCACTACTAACTCGTAATGTCCATACCTAGTACGGAAAACTGTCTTCGGAATATCTAAGGCTCTAACTTTTATTTGATGACATCCTGACCTCAGGTCGATTCTTAGAAAACACTGCAGCACCTCAACTCGCTCAGGCAAATCGTCTATCCTTGGTAAGGGATATTTATTCTTGGTCGTCACTTTGTTAAGTTGTCGATAATCAATACACAGTCTCCTACTTCCATATTTCTTCTTGACAAGCAACACCGGAGCACCCCTTAGAGAAGCGCTCGGTCGAATGAATTTCTTTAACATCGACTCTTCAAGTTGAGACTCCCATTTCCTTTAATTCTCAAGAAACCTTCAATAAGAAACAATAGATATTGATCCCGTGCCAGGAATCAATTCTACAGTAAACTCTACTTCTCGCTCTGGAGGTTCAGAAGAAACTTCATCCAGAAAAACATCCAGAGAACCTCCAAAAAGTCATTCACAACTTGTACAGATGATAAATCTAATATTAGTTCCAGTGGATGCAGATAACATACTAACCTGTGCTTCCGCACTTTGGAATGAAGATTGACCGCCTAAGGTGAACTAGGTAATTGCTTCGGAATTTCTCCTAGACAATTCAACTGATTCTGAAGCGAAGCTGATAGTTGATTAATACAGTCGATTGCAACATGATTTGCAGTCATCCAATTCATACCCAAAATGGTGTCCACACTTCTCATAGGCAACCAATAAATTCTACAACGAAATTTCTGCCTCCTATGACAAGCAGACAATTCTATACAAAGATTAGGTCTGGACACGACCCTTATCAGCAGTTAAAATAGTCATCGGCTCGGATAGCGATGATAAGGCTAATCCCAACCGATTCACACGCGATCGGGATATACAGCAATAGGTTGCACCCGAATCATATAGTATACTGATCGAGTTATTGAAAACTGATCCCATACCTCTCAGTAGATTGTCTGCAGTTGTAATTGTCTAAACATTCAGAATGCTGACTCGTCCTTGCCTTAGAGCTGCTTGTAACTTCTTGAAACTCTCCCTTACAGGGCACTCTTTACCATAGTGACCCTCTTCATTTCTATAATAGCGCCGATTAGATCTTCGCGTGCAATCACCACTGTGAGGCTTTCCACAGTTAGAACATCTTCTGACCTTTGTAGAATCAAAGAATTGCATCTGCTTTTCCTTTGATGAAATTATCTTAGGACTTTGCATTCGGAGTTGATAATTTCAACTATCTTCTTTCCTTTCCCATATTTCCTATGAGACCATCCTCGGCGACATAGGCTGATTGCACTAAGGCAACATAATTGGTAGCAGTATAAGAACTGAGAGCATAAATCATAAAAGCACTTATGCCCTTCTTATACTTCTACATTTTCCATTTGCCATCCGGAGCTTACTTTACCACTTGGTAAAACTGAAACGACTCCTCAAACTTTGCGGTGTATTCTTCCACCGTCATGCCACCTTTCCTGAGGATGCACCGGTTGGAGATTCCGATTGTGGTCGAGGATTGCATCTTGATCATCCAATCATAATTCCGCTTATGATGCACTAAGTATTAAGTTGATCAGGCTCAATGTCTCTTAGCATCACAAGTGTAATTACAAAAGGGACGAACAAGGAATCGACTCAACCCTAAACTAAGTCCGACTAGGTCGAACTGCTCTGATACCAACTGTAACACCCCGGTATATTTAACTTGTAAAATATACCAAAGCGTGCCAATATAAAAACATCAGAGATATATTTCCTGTTTAAATACCGAACATCACTATAAAATTTTCACTGAATAACCACAGAACAGTCTTAAACATAACTAAGACCACAAACCATCAGTGAAATATAGTGTTCAATATTAAACAAGAAAGCGGAAAATAAATACATAACTTTTACAACAGCTAAAGCCATGATGCTGTGATACATAACTAACAAGGGGAAAATATAACTTAAGCATGAAAGCTAAGTCTTCAGCAACCCTCCGAGTACCACCTACTCGTGTCTCTTGGATCTCCACTTTCCCTGTTATCTGTAAAACCACAACATATAAACAATGAGATACAATCTCAGTGAGTTCTACCGTGACCCCTACTAACGCTCTCGGTCCAATTATGAAATCGTTTTTACTGTATACGGCATCGACTGCGCGAACGCTCCAAACCCGATGAACCGCATTATTTAATCTTTGACAGGTCATCGACTGCGCGAACGCTACATACCCGATGAACCTGTTACAACCAAGTACGATACCGACTGCGCGAACGCTACATACCCGGTATACGCACAACAAACAATTCAACACACCACCGACTGCGCGAACGCTACATACCCGGTGAACCACCTTACCAATAGTACTTTCCCTATTGTAAGAGGCCTAGGGTGAGGGTGCATGACTACCCCGCCTAGTATGTCTACATGGGTCGTCACCCAAACTCGATATAATATATATATCTACAGTACTATGAACCCACGGTCCATCAAATCAGACAATCA
>JAZGSX010000011.1:30000-35000 GCA_039519185.1 Astragalus membranaceus
TCAATCAAAAACTCATTGTAATCGATTTGTATCAAAACGCGACATATTTTCAAATAACGGTTTTCAACCCAAAATCTCTCAAACTCGATTATCAAATAATATTCCAGTCCAGCGAAAGCGATAAAACAGTTTATCAATTAATTCGAAAAACAAAAATCCTAAACGTGAGTAGAACTCACCTATCGTGATGAAAATCACGAAACACCGAGACTTTCCGTGAAAACGCTTTTCTGGCATAACCGCACGAACGCTCCCCGAATCAATTCCACGCTTCGGCGACATCCGTATCCGCTCCCAAAGCTTCCCACTCGACCTCGAGAAATCTTTCGACCGTAAAACCGAATTCCCGAGATCATTGCACGTTCCGGCGACACACAAAACCGCTTCCAAAGCTTGAACCTACAATCAATCACAAAACTTCCATGGAATTACTATTCATTATCTCCAACCTCCAATCACCCATATTCACATATAAACCCAATTTTTGAACCCTAACCTTTAATTCTTCATAAACCCCAAATCGGACTTCAATATTCGCGTAATCCACCTTGAGCTCGCTCCCAAACACTATCCAAAGCTTTCCTTTGAGCTTGAACAACAAAAACCTCCATTTTGCTCATAAATTCGAAAATGGCAAAGTGAGAGAGAGTGAGTTGATGATGAAGATCTTGGTACCAAAATGAAGAGGAAGTAACGTTGAACATTTTTCGTGTTGGAAGGAAGTCGTTTCGGTGAACCGAAGTCCTCCCTTTTTCCTCTTCTTCCTCCATGCCCCTTTCCTCTTCTTTCTCTTTTCTCTCTTTTCTCCTCTCTGTTTCTCTTCTATCGCTGCTTCCTTTCTTTTCTTTCTTTCTCTTTCAATTAATTCTTTTCTTCTCCTCTCACACACACACACGTGTACATATATATGTTTATTTGATATATAAGCTGTAACGCGGTCCAATTACCATATTGATCGAATTCTCCTATTTCGATTCAAAAACTTCCTTGACCCGTATTATCCGGTTAACGATCCGATGGCGACTAATAATTAATTTTTGCACTCAATAAATTTACCAGTCAAGTACTAAATTAATTTAATTGGGTTAACACCCAAATAATTCTATTAATTATTTGCGGATGTTACATTCTCCCCAACTTAAAAGAATTTTGTCCTCAAAATTTCGTCAAGTCTTTCATTTGACTAACCGAGAATCGACATTCTCAGAAAGGTCCGAATTTGCTGGAAAACGTTTTTGAATTAACGAAATGAGTGTAAAAATCTTCCCCAGTTGGCACATCAATCTTTAAGTATGTTCGACTACTACCCAAGAACGCTTCTAAGATTACAGTCCGAACTCTCTTGTTACGAATCAACACGAGAAACTCCTCTTTCGCCTACATAGGCTCGGCACCGCGTTCGAAAACACTTCCGAAGCTTCATTCCTCACTTGCTCCCCAACTTTGATTAATCCAAATCAAAGTACTCCTCGGTAGAGGTAAAAACAACCACGATTTCCTCGAAGGGTGTAAACACTTTCTCAACAAATCTTCTAAAACCCACAACAGTTTTCGTACACACCGACAATGTGACGAAAAAGTCACTTGTGAAACTTCTTGACTCGCCCCCAGATTTCGAGATAACACTTTTTAAAAGAAGATGAAATGAGGATTTACCAAAAACGTTTATCTTAAACGTAGAAGTAAACCACGGGGACATCAAATGAATTGAACGTAATGAAAATCACCTCAGTTGTTCTCAAACAACTATCAAACAGAACTCAGAACTCCTTTCCGAATTAGTCAATAGCGTTGAGAGCTTCCCCTCAACCTAAGTAATCCTCCTAGGATTTTCTTCCTCCGTCAGATTTTATTAACCTCCTGATTCGTTCCCAAAATTAACTTTAGCATGCGGGTTTTCACAAAAATGATTTTTCAAAAATATTACACCGCACGCCAAGTTTCACTTTGGAAATTTCAGTCACTTATAAGTAGATCCATCAATTAATCCTTTGATGGTTATTCGCAACGTGACAACAGTCAGCAGTTACCTCATTTACATATCTGTATTCACGTTCGACTTGTCAAACGAAATTTCGTAAGACAATCTCATTGTCAACCTTCACCAAGGAGAGGTTAATAAACTAATACCTCGCCACCAAAGTGGAAACTTATGGATGTACTCCAACTTAGATCTAAAAGACTCTAACAATCCCATTACTTGCGTCATCAACTCTTTCATATGAATGGATTTCCTACTTAGCGCATCAGCTACAACATTGGCCTCTCTTGAATGTTACATCAGCACAAATTCATAATCCTCCAGAAACTCAACACACTTCTCTGCCTGCTATTCAGTTCTTTCTGATCAACAGATACCTTAAACTCTTGTGACCACTAGAGACTTCGAAACGAGACCCATACAGGTAACGTCTCCAAATCTTCAGTGCATACACAATAGCTATTAACTACAATTCATGAGTTGGATAATTCTCTTCACGAGTCTTCAATTGCCTGGACGTATAACTACCTCTTGTTGATTCTGCACAAGAACACCCCCTAAGTTCTTCCTAGAAACATCGCCGTAAATTTGGAATTTCAAAGACGGATCCGGAAGAATCAGGAATGGGGCAGAAGTTAACCAAACCTTCAATTCTTGAAAACATTCTTCACAATCGGCATTCCACGTAAACGGATGACCCTCACGAGTTAACCGAGTAAGTGGAATAACTAACCGTGAGAATCCTTCGATAAACTTCCTGTAGTAACCGGCAAGACTTAGAAAACTTCTGATCTCTGCGACTGATGTCGGTCACTTCCATTCCACACCGCTTCCTTCTTACTGGGATCTACAGAAACTCCCAACTTGGGAAATCACATGTCCCAAAGACTTTGCTTCTGACACCCAAAAATCACACTTCGAAGGTTTCGAGTACAACTCATTTCCTCGGAGTACTTTCAGAACAATGCGGAGATGTTGGACATGCTCCGCAACAGCCTTCAAGCACATCGAGATACCATCAATGAAAACGACTACAAATTGATCTAGGTAATTGAGGAAAAACTTAGTTCAGGTAATCCATGAATATCGCTGGAGCATTAGTCAAACCGAAGGGCATCACTACAAACACATAATGTCCATACCTAGTACGGAAAGCTGTCTTCAGAATATCTAAGGCTCTAACTTTTATTTGATGACATCCTGACCTCAGATCAATTTTTAGAAAACACAGCAGCACCTCAAATTGCTCAAGCAAATCGTCTATCCTTGGCAAAGGGATATTCATTCTTGACCGTCCCTTTGTTAAGTTGTTGATAATCAATAAACAATCTCCTACTTCCATATTTCTTCTTGACACGCAACACCGGAACACCCCATAGAGAAGCGCTCGGTCGAATGAATTTCTTTAACATCGACTCTTCAAGTTGATACTCCATTTCCTTTAATTCTCAAGAAACCTTCAATAAGAAACAATAGATATTGATCCCGTGCCAGGAATCAATTCTACAGTAAACTCTGCTTACCGTTCTGGAGGTTCAGAAGGAACTTCATTGTGAAAACATCCAGAAAGTCATTCACAACTTGTACAGATGATAAATCTAATACTAGTTCCCGTGGATGCAGATAACCTACTAACAAGTGCTTCCGCACCTTGGAATGAAGATTGACCGTCTAAGGTGAACTAGGTAACCGCTTCAGAATTTGTCCTAGACAATTCAACTGATTCTGAAGCGAAGCTAATAGCTGATTAATACAGTCGATTGCAACATGATTTGCGGTCATCCAATTCATACCCAACATGGTGTTCACTCTTCTCATAGGCAAACAATAAATTCTACTACGAAATTTCTGTCTCCTATGACAAGTAGACAATTCTGACTCAAGGATTGGGTCTGGACACGTTCTTCAGCAGCAGTAAATATAGTTATTGGCTCAGACAACGGAGACAATGCTAGTTCCAACCGATCCGCACATGATTGTGCTATTATACAATGGGTTGCACCCGAATCGTGTAATATACTAACGGAGTTACTAAAAACTGACCTCATACTCCTCAGTAGATTGTCTGCAGTCGTAACTGTCTAAACATCCAAAATGTTGACTCGTCCTTGCCTTAGAGCTGCTTGTAACTTCTTGAAACTCTTCCTTACAGGGCACTATTTACCATAGTGACCCTCTACATTTCTATAATAGCACCGATTAGATCTTCGCTTGCAATCACCGCTGTGAGGCTTTCCCCAGTTAGAACATCTTCTGACCTTTGAAGAATCAAAGAATTGCATCCGTTTTTCCTGTGATGAAATTATCTTAGGACTTTGCATTCAGAGTTGATAATTCAACTACCTCCTCCTTTCCCATACTTCCTATGAGGTCATCCTCGGCGACATAGGCTGATTACACTAAGGCAACATAATTGGTAGCAGTATAAGAACTGAGACCATAAATCATAAAAACACTTAGGCCCGTCTCATACTTCTGCATTCTCCATTCGTCATCCGAAGCTTACATTACCACTTGGTAAAACTGAGACAACTTCTCAAACTTAACGGTGTATTCTCCCACCGTCATGCCACCTTTCCTGAGGATGCACCGGTTGAAGATTCCGATTGTGGTCGAGGATTGCATCTTGATCATCCAGTCATAATTCCGCTTATGATGCACTAAGTATTAAGTTGATCAGGCTCAATGTCTCTTAGCATCACAAGTGTAATTACAAAAAGGACTAACAAGGAATCGACTCAACCCTAAACTAAGTCCGACTAGGTCGAACTGCTCTGATACCAACTATAACACCCCGGTATAATTCTTCGATTAAAAATACCAAAGTGCACATTAGTAACACATCAGAGATATAATTCCTGCCTAGACACTGAATATCACTATAAATTTTTCGCTGAATATAACCCAAACAGTCTTATTTACAACAAGACAATATGGTTCTCAGACCATATACCATCAGCATCTATAGCATTCAGTATCATACAAGAAAGCGGAAGAAAGATATACACTAAATACATAA
>JAZGSX010000011.1:45000-65000 GCA_039519185.1 Astragalus membranaceus
TTGTTCAAGAAGATAATAAAGATTCTATTGAGAATATTTCAGTAGAGGCTGTTGTTGTTGTTGTTGTTGTTGTTCAAGAAGATAATAAAGATTCTATTGAGAATATTTCAGTAGAGGCTGTTGTTGTTGTTGTTGTTGTTGTTGTTCAAGAAGATAATAAAGATTCTATTGAGAATATTTCAGTAGAGGCTGTTGTTGTTGTTGTTCAAGAAGATAATAAAGATTCTATTGAGAATATTTCAGTAGAGGCTGTTGTTGTTGTTGTTGTTGTTGTTGTTCAAGAAGATCATAAAGATTCTATTGAGAATATTTCAGTAGAGGTTGTTCTTGTTGTTGTTGTTGTTGTTCAAGAAGATAATAAAGATTCTATTGAGAATATTTAAGTAGAGGCTGTCGTTGTTGTTGTTGTTGTTGTTGTTGTTGTTGTTCAAGAAGATAATAAAAATTCTATTGAGAATATTTCAGTAGAGGCTGTTGTTGTTGTTGTTGTTGTTCAAGAAGATAATAAAGATTCTATTGAGAATATTTCAGTAGAGGCTGTTGTCGTTGTTGTTGTTGTTCAAGAAGATAATAAAGATTCTATTGAGAATATTTCAGTAGAGGCTGTTGTTGTTGTTGTTGTTGTTGTTGTTGTTGTTGTTCAAGAAGATAATAAAGATTCTATTGAGAATATTTCAGTAGAGGCTGTTGTTGTTGTTGTTCAAGAAGATAATAAAGATTCTATTGAGAATATTTCAGTAGAGGCTGTTGTTGTTGTTGTTGTTGTTCAAGAAGATAATAAAGATTCTATTGAGAATATTTTAGTAGAGGCTATTGTTGTTGTTGTTGTTGTTCAAGAAGATAATAAAGATTCTATTGAGAATATTTCAGTAGAGGCTGTTGTTGTTGTTGTTGTTGTTGTTGTTCAAGAAGATAATAAAGATTCTATTGAGAATATTTCAGTAGAGGCTGTTGTTGTTGTTGTTGTTGTTGTTGTTCAAGAAGATAATAAAGATTCTATTGAGAATATTTCAGTAGAGGCTGTTGTTGTTGTTGTTGTTGTTCAAGAAGATAATAAAGATTGTGTTGAGAATATTTCAGTAAAGGCTGTTGTTGTTGTTCAAGAAGATAATAAAGATTCTATTGAGAATATTTCAGTAGAGGTTGTTGTTGTTGTTGTTCAAGAAGATAATAAAGATTCTGTTGAGAATATTTCAGTAGAGGCTGTTGTTGTTGTTCAAGAAGATAATAAAGATTCTATTGAGAATATTTCAGTAGAGGCTGTTGTTGTTGTTGTTGTTGTTGTTGTTGTTCAAGAAGATAATAAAGATTCTATTGAGAATATTTCAGTAGAGGCTGTTGTTGTTGTTGTTGTTGTTGTTGTTCAAGAAGATAATAAAGATTCTATTGAGAATATTTCAGTAGAGGCTGTTGTTGTTGTTGTTGTTGTTCAAGAAGATAATAAAGATTTTATTGAGAATATTTCAGTAGAGGCTGTTGTTGTTGTTGTTTTTTTTTTTGTTGTTGTTGTTGTTGTTGTGGTGGTTGTTGTTGTGGTTGTTGTTGTGGTTGTTGTTGTGGTTGTTGTTGTTGTTGTTGTTGTTGTTGTTGTTGTTGCTGTTGTTGTTGTTGTTGTTGTTGTTCAAGAAGATAATAAAGATTCTATTGAGAATATTTCAGTAGAGGCTGTTGTTGTTGTTGTTGTTGTTGTTGTTGTTGTTGTTGTTCAAGAAGATAATAAAGATTCTATTGAGAATATTTCAGTAGAGGCTGTTGTTGTTGTTGTTGTTGTTGTTGTTGTTGTTCAAGAAGATAATAAAGATTCTATTGAGAATATTTCTGTAGAGGCTGTTGTTGTTGTTGTTGTTGTTCAAGAAGATAATAAAGATTCTATTGAGAATATTTCAGTAGAGGCTGTTGTTGTTGTTGTTGTTGTTGTTGTTGTTGTTCAAGAAGATCATAAAGATTCTATTGAGAATATTTCAGTAGAGGTTGTTCTTGTTGTTGTTGTTGTTGTTCAAGAAGATAATAAAGATTCTATTGAGAATATTTAAGTAGAGGCTGTCGTTGTTGTTGTTGTTGTTGTTGTTGTTGTTCAAGAAGATAATAAAGATTCTATTGAGAATATTTCAGTAGAGGCTGTTGTTGTTGTTGTTGTTGTTCAAGAAGATAATAAAGATTCTATTGAGAATATTTCAGTAGAGGCTGTTGTTGTAACACCCTAAAATTATTTAATTAATTTATTTAATTAAATAATTGGGGATTTAAATTAAATTATTTGATGTAATTCGATTAATTAGAATTTTATTTATTTTGGTGGTATTAGGAGGAAGTGGAGGCGCCACTTGCATGACTTGGGCTTAAGTGGAAAGCCCAAGCCCATGATCCACAATATAGGCGAAGTGGAGTAGTGTTTGGGGTTAGGGTTGTTAGCTCATTGTGTGCGAAATTTCGAGAGAGAGCAAGAGGAGGAGAGAATAGCGTGAGAAAGAAAAGAGCAAGGCGGCCAAGGGAAGAAGGAGAAGAGGGTTCGAAGTTCAAAGGAAGGATCTCCGTTGTTGCTGTGGATCTGTAGGTGACTGCATCCTAGGCATCGAATTCTTCTTGAAAAGGTTAGGGGAGCTCTATCACTCTATTTAATAGTTCATATGATGCGTCCTAGATCTAGGGTTAGAATAGAGTTCTTGATGCATTGTTGATGTTGGATTTTATATATAGATGTATGCGAATTGATGTATGCATGATTCTTGATGTTCTTGATGCTTTGTTGGTATTGGACATTATATGTATGTGTGTATGCGAAGTGGGATTAATCATGAGACTGAAATTCTTGATATGTATGCGTTTGTGTTGGTGAATTGTGACATTCGAATTGAGCATGAAATTGAAGTTGTGTTGGATGTTGCTTGTGTTGTTCGCAAAATTGGGTGGATGGTGTATAGGCGCCTAGGGCGCCAAGGGGATAGGGAAGACAATGCTCAAACCGAATTTTTGGAGGAATTAATTAAAATTAAGTGTATTTTTGGGTGGCTGGAAATTGTTGAGTTTTTATAATTTCAAGTTGTCAAGAAAAACCAATTTTTAGTGTTAAAAAGGTGTTAAACAAATTCTGGGTGTGTTGCTGTTTTCTGGGCGCTGGGTGCTTGAGCAGGGCGCTGGGCGCCTGATGGAGCGTGTTGCTGTGCGTGTCTGGCGCGCCTGGGCGCTGGGCGCCTGGGGCGTGCGTGTTGCGTTTTGCGCCTGGGCGCTAGGCGCCCGTGTCTTGTTTTGTTGCGCTGTGCGCGCGTTGTTGCTCCCTGGGCGCATGGCGCCCGTGTCTGTGTTGCTTGGTGCGCGCCTGGGCGCTGGGCGCCTGTGGCGCTGTGTTGCTTTGTGTTGCGCGCGCCTGGGCGCTGGGTGCCTGTGTTGCCTGGGCGCCTAAGGCGCCAATTTCAGAACGTTGTCTAATTTTTCCTAAACTTATTTTTATCATAACTTTTGACTCAGACGTCCGTTTTGAACGATTCAAAAAGTGTCGTGAAGCTTTTTACGCTGTCCATCTATGGGTCTAATTTTTAAAATGAAAAATTGTTATTTTCTGATGGTTTGTGGGCGCCCAAGTGGCTGCCCCCGGTGATCGTCCCAGTGACATTGAAAAATGACGTGGAACTCTTTAAAAATCCCTTTTGGTGTATAAACAACAGTTTTAACACGGTAGTGTCAAAAATGACTGTTTTGCCCCTAGTGGCCAAAGTTAATGATAATGATGTGTAAATGACGAGGATGCTCTTGGTGGCTAGTCAAATGACTGTTTTGCCCCTAGTGGCCAAAGTTAATGATAATGATGTGTAAATGACGAGGATGCCCTTGGTGGTTAGTCAAATGACGTTTTTGCCCTCAGTGGCTAATGTTTGAGTTGAATGATATTCATGTGTAAGTGACAATTGGGGCCTGAGTGGCTAAGTGATGTTAAGGTCTAAGTGGCCTAGTGATGTTGTATGATGATTATGAATTTGACAGGTGCTGTGCTCCGTGCGAGCAGACAGGTAAGTGATGGGTCACGTTGTTGGCTGTGATTTGAGTAATTGTGTACTTGTGTATTGTGAGTGGTGCATGTCATAGAGTCTCATGCCCATATGCATAAAACCCAGTGATGTTTTGAGGCCTGAGTGGCTAAGTGATGATGAGGCCTGAATGGCCAAGCGACGTTTTGTGAAAAGGTACCTTCATGCATATACCCGCGAGTGGGTTGCACTTCATAAACCTATATGACATGAGATGAGTTTTTGTACATGATGTGAATGATGACTGTGATGTGGATGTCTTGTGTATTGGATGCTGATTATTCTAGTGTGTAGCCTATGATTAGGGCTTATCATATTTTCTATTATATAGACTGAAATGATGCTCACCCTTTCCTGTTTGAATGTTACCCCCGTGTTGGTAACGTGCAGGTGATTCCCAGTGAAGGTATTAGCTTCACTTTTCGAGTCGAGTCGTCATGCTCTGATACGTAGCACTCAGGGGGGATAACGAACTCGGCCTTTATTAATGATTTTTGATTATTATGTCCATGTGGACTATTTGGTTATGTTTTACTAATTTCCGCTGTGTAGTTGATTGTGTTATGAGGAGTGTTATAAGTGACGTTAACCATGAGGCTTGAGTTTTTGATATTGTGATGTGCTACGTGGACGTATGAATTTGAGTTAAACTGTTTTAAAGTTTGATAAGCGACGTTTGATTTGAGTATGTGTAACATTTCCTATGAACGAGATTTTTTTTCAAACTCTGATTTTTATAAACAAAGTGACGGGTAGAAAGGGGTGTTACATTAGTGGTATCAGAGCAGTTCGGTCTGTCCGGCCGGCAGTTGAGTCGTCGTGTTGAGTAACATTGAGTTTGTTACTCGTTTCTGAATTCTGTTTTCTGTTGCAGTGCTAGAATGGCCAGACGAGACGACGCTGCTCTTGCTGCTGCATTGCAAGCTATGGCTCAGGCGATGCAGGGTCAGCAGAATGCTGGGGATAATGCTGGTTTTAGGAGTCTGACAACCTTCCAGAGGGAGAATCCGCCCACCTTTAAGGGCAAATATGATCCAGATGGTGCTATGGCTTGGCTGAAGGAGATCGAGAGGATTTTCAGGGTGATGAACTGTACTGTTGAGCAGAAGGTCCGCTTTGGTACCCATATGTTAGCCGAGGAGGCCGACGACTGGTGGTTGGCTACTAGGCAGAGGTTAGAGGCTGTGCAGGAAGAGATTACTTGGGAGGTATTCAGCAGGGAATTTCTGAGAAAGTATTTTCATGAAGACGTCCGCGGGAAGAAAGAGATAGAGTTTTTGGAGCTGAAGCAAGGTAGTATGTCTGTGACTGCCTATGCGGCAAAATTTGTGGAGCTAGCAAAATTTTATCCACACTACAGTGAGGCTACGGCTGAATTTTCAAAATGCATCAAATTTGAGAATGGGTTGAGGCCTGATATTAAACAGGCCATTGGTTATCAGAAGATTCGTGTGTTCGCAGATCTGGTTGACAGTTGCAGGATCTTCGAGGAGGACAGTACTGCTCGCTACAAAGCTACTTCTGAGAAAAGGGGCAAGTTTCAGAGTCGAAGCAAGCCGTATGAGGTTCCTGCGGGTAAGGGTTATCAGAGAGCTGCTGGAGGTAAGGGTTCTGGTGGGGGAGATGCCCCTGCTAGCATCGTCTGTTATAAGTGTGGCAAGCCTGGCCACAAGAGTACTACATGCAGGTCGGATGACAGAAATTGCTACCGTTGTGGTAAAAAGGGTCATATGGCAGCTGAGTGTAAAGTCAAGGATGTGGTGTGTTTCAACTGTGGTGAGTCTGGGCATATCAGTACCAAGTGTACAAAGCCGAAAAAGGAAAGGTCTACTGGGAAGGTATTTGCATTGGCGGGAGAGGAGCCTGATGATGATGATGGTCTGATTAGAGGTACGTGTTTTATTAATGGTACTTCTCTGAAATCTCTTATTGATACTGGTGCTACCCATTGTTTTATATCTGTTGATTGCTGTAAACGATTGGGTCTTGTTTTATCTGCTATGTGTGGGGATATGGTTGTCGATACTCCTGCGAAGGGGTCGGTGATTACGTCCCAGGTGTGTTCTCAGTGTCCCGTGTCGATCTTCGGCAGGGACTTTATTGTGAATTTTGTATGTTTGCCATTGAGAGGTCTGGATGTAATCTTAGGCATGGACTGGTTAGAGAATAATCACGTCCATATCAACTGTCGTAGCAAGTCGGTTAGTTTCGGTGAAGAAAGTTCGGTTTTGGTGTCTGCTGGTCAGCTGAAGAAATTGAAGAAAGAAGGAGTTCAGTTATTTGCGTTGATGGCTTCGTTGTCTGCTGAGAGTCAGGCTGTTATTGAAGAACTGAAGGTAGTACGTGAATTTCCTGAGGTTTTTCCTGATGAGATTCCGGGTGTGCCACCGGAGAGAGAAGTTGAATTTTCGATTGATCTTGTACCTGGTACGAGGCCTGTGTCTATGGCTCCGTACAGAATGTCGGCGTCGGAACTGTCTGAGTTGAAGACGCAACTTGAAGAATTGCTTGAGAAGAAGTTTGTAAGACCGAGTGTATCACCGTGGGGAGCTCCGGTATTGTTAGTGAAAAAGAAAGACGGGAGCATGAGGTTATGTGTGGACTATCGTCAGTTGAATAAGGTAACTATCAAGAATAAGTATCCGCTTCCGAGGATCGACGATCTGATGGATCAGTTTGTGGGTGCCCGTGTTTTCAGCAAAATTGATTTGAGGTCCGGATATCATCAGATTAAAGTAAAAGATGAAGATGTTCAGAAGACAGCGTTCAGGACAAGGTATGGGCATTATGAGTATTCAGTGATGCCGTTCGGTGTGACCAATGCTCCTGGTGTATTTATGGAATATATGAACCGTATTTTCCATAGTTACCTAGATCGGTTTGTGGTAATCTTCATAGATGATATTCTAGTTTATTCTAAGTCAGATGAAGAGCATGCTGAGCACCTGAAGTCAGTGTTGGAAGTTTTAAAAGAGAAAAAGTTGTACGCTAAGTTATCGAAGTGTGAGTTCTGGCTGAAAGAGGTGAGTTTCCTTGGGCACGTGATTTCTGGAAATGGTATTGCGGTTGATCCGGCAAAAGTAGAAGCAGTGTTGGAGTGGGAGTCTCCGAAGTCCGTAACAGAGATTAGAAGCTTTTTGGGTTTGGCTGGGTACTACAGGAGGTTCATCGAGGGTTTTTCCAAGTTGGCCCTTCCGTTGACTCAGTTGACCTGCAAGGGTAAAGTTTTTGTTTGGGATGCTCGGTGTGAGGGAAGTTTTATGGAACTGAAAAAGAGATTGACGACGTCGCCTGTTTTGACGTTGCCTAATCCAGAGGAACCGTTCGTTGTGTATTGTGACGCTTCGAAGATGGGTCTCGGTGGTGTGTTGATGCAGAATGGGAAAGTCGTTGCGTATGCGTCGAGGCAGTTGCGGATTCATGAGAAAAATTACCCTACGCATGATTTAGAGTTGGCTGTTGTGGTATTTGTGCTTAAAATTTGGAGGCACTACCTTTATGGTTCAAGGTTCGAAGTGTTCAGTGATCATAAGAGTCTAAAGTATCTGTTCGATCAGAAAGAGTTGAATATGAGACAGCGTCGGTGGTTGGAACAGCGGGGTTCATGGGATTCCTATCTTGCGTTGATTGAGTTTACCTATAACAACAGTCACCATTCCAGTATCGGGATGGCACCGTTTGAAGCATTGTATGGTCGAAAGTGTAGGACGCCATTATGTTGGTATGATTCGGGAGAGAGTGTAGTTTTGGGACCGGAGATTGTCCGGGAGACTACGGAGAAGATCAAGATGATCCGTGAGAAGATGAAGGCTTCGCAGAGTCGTCAGAAGAGTTATCATGACAAGCGGAGGAAGGATTTAGAGTTTCAGGAGGGTGAGCATGTGTTCTTGAGGGTTTCTCCTATTACCGGTGTTGGTCGGGCGTTGAAATCGAAGAAGCTCACTCCTCGATTTGTTGGTCCTTATCAGATATCCGAGAGAATTGGAAATGTGGCTTATAGAGTGGCTTTACCGCCAAATCTTTCGAACTTGCACGACGTGTTTCACGTGTCGCAACTTCGGAAGTATGTTTCGGATCCATCTCATGTGATCCAAGTGGACGATGTAGAGGTGCGGGATAATCTCACTGTGGAGACGATGCCCGTAAGGATTGAGGATCGTGAAGTGAAGGCGCTTAGAGGCAAAGAGATTGCATTAGTGAAAGTGGTCTGGCTAGGAGCTGCCGGCGAGAGTATGACTTGGGAGCTAGAGAGCAAGATGCGCGAGTCCTACCCAGAGTTGTTTGATCAGGTAAATTTCGAGGACGAAATATTCTAAGTGGGGGAGAGTTGTAACACCCTAAAATTATTTAATTAATTTATTTAATTAAATAATTGGGGATTTAAATTAAATTATTTGATGTAATTCGATTAATTAGAATTTTATTTATTTTGGTGGTATTAGGAGGAAGTGGAGGCGCCACTTGCATGACTTGGGCTTAAGTGGAAAGCCCAAGCCCATGATCCACAATATAGGCGAAGTGGAGTAGTGTTTGGGGTTAGGGTTGTTAGCTCATTGTGTGCGAAATTTCGAGAGAGAGCAAGAGGAGGAGAGAATAGCGTGAGAAAGAAAAGAGCAAGGCGGCCAAGGGAAGAAGGAGAAGAGGGTTCGAAGTTCAAAGGAAGGATCTCCGTTGTTGCTGTGGATCTGTAGGTGACTGCATCCTAGGCATCGAATTCTTCTTGAAAAGGTTAGGGGAGCTCTATCACTCTATTTAATAGTTCATATGATGCGTCCTAGATCTAGGGTTAGAATAGAGTTCTTGATGCATTGTTGATGTTGGATTTTATATATAGATGTATGCGAATTGATGTATGCATGATTCTTGATGTTCTTGATGCTTTGTTGGTATTGGACATTATATGTATGTGTGTATGCGAAGTGGGATTAATCATGAGACTGAAATTCTTGATATGTATGCGTTTGTGTTGGTGAATTGTGACATTCGAATTGAGCATGAAATTGAAGTTGTGTTGGATGTTGCTTGTGTTGTTCGCAAAATTGGGTGGATGGTGTATAGGCGCCTAGGGCGCCAAGGGGATAGGGAAGACAATGCTCAAACCGAATTTTTGGAGGAATTAATTAAAATTAAGTGTATTTTTGGGTGGCTGGAAATTGTTGAGTTTTTATAATTTCAAGTTGTCAAGAAAAACCAATTTTTAGTGTTAAAAAGGTGTTAAACAAATTCTGGGTGTGTTGCTGTTTTCTGGGCGCTGGGTGCTTGAGCAGGGCGCTGGGCGCCTGATGGAGCGTGTTGCTGTGCGTGTCTGGCGCGCCTGGGCGCTGGGCGCCTGGGGCGTGCGTGTTGCGTTTTGCGCCTGGGCGCTAGGCGCCCGTGTCTTGTTTTGTTGCGCTGTGCGCGCGTTGTTGCTCCCTGGGCGCATGGCGCCCGTGTCTGTGTTGCTTGGTGCGCGCCTGGGCGCTGGGCGCCTGTGGCGCTGTGTTGCTTTGTGTTGCGCGCGCCTGGGCGCTGGGTGCCTGTGTTGCCTGGGCGCCTAAGGCGCCAATTTCAGAACGTTGTCTAATTTTTCCTAAACTTATTTTTATCATAACTTTTGACTCAGACGTCCGTTTTGAACGATTCAAAAAGTGTCGTGAAGCTTTTTACGCTGTCCATCTATGGGTCTAATTTTTAAAATGAAAAATTGTTATTTTCTGATGGTTTGTGGGCGCCCAAGTGGCTGCCCCCGGTGATCGTCCCAGTGACATTGAAAAATGACGTGGAACTCTTTAAAAATCCCTTTTGGTGTATAAACAACAGTTTTAACACGGTAGTGTCAAAAATGACTGTTTTGCCCCTAGTGGCCAAAGTTAATGATAATGATGTGTAAATGACGAGGATGCTCTTGGTGGCTAGTCAAATGACTGTTTTGCCCCTAGTGGCCAAAGTTAATGATAATGATGTGTAAATGACGAGGATGCCCTTGGTGGTTAGTCAAATGACGTTTTTGCCCTCAGTGGCTAATGTTTGAGTTGAATGATATTCATGTGTAAGTGACAATTGGGGCCTGAGTGGCTAAGTGATGTTAAGGTCTAAGTGGCCTAGTGATGTTGTATGATGATTATGAATTTGACAGGTGCTGTGCTCCGTGCGAGCAGACAGGTAAGTGATGGGTCACGTTGTTGGCTGTGATTTGAGTAATTGTGTACTTGTGTATTGTGAGTGGTGCATGTCATAGAGTCTCATGCCCATATGCATAAAACCCAGTGATGTTTTGAGGCCTGAGTGGCTAAGTGATGATGAGGCCTGAGTGGCCAAGCGACGTTTTGTGAAAAGGTACCTTCATGCATATACCCGCGAGTGGGTTGCACTTCATAAACCTATATGACATGAGATGAGTTTTTGTACATGATGTGAATGATGACTGTGATGTGGATGTCTTGTGTATTGGATGCTGATTATTCTAGTGTGTAGCCTATGATTAGGGCTTATCATATTTTCTATTATATAGACTGAAATGATGCTCACCCTTTCCTGTTTGAATGTTACCCCCGTGTTGGTAACGTGCAGGTGATTCCCAGTGAAGGTATTAGCTTCACTTTTCGAGTCGAGTCGTCATGCTCTGATACGTAGCACTCAGGGGGGATAACGAACTCGGCCTTTATTAATGATTTTTGATTATTATGTCCATGTGGACTATTTGGTTATGTTTTACTAATTTCCGCTGTGTAGTTGATTGTGTTATGAGGAGTGTTCTAAGTGACGTTAACCATGAGGCTTGAGTTTTTGATATTGTGATGTGCTACGTGGACGTATGAATTTGAGTTAAACTGTTTTAAAGTTTGATAAGCGACGTTTGATTTGAGTATGTGTAACATTTCCTATGAACGAGATTTTTTTTCAAACTCTGATTTTTATAAACAAAGTGACGGGTAGAAAGGGGTGTTACAGTTGTCGTTGTTGTTGTTGTTCAAGAAGATAATAAAGATTCTATTGAGAATATTTCAGTAGAGGCTGTTGTTGTTGTTGTTGTTGTTGTTGTTGTTGTTCAAGAAGATAATAAAGATTCTATTGAGAATATTTCAGTAGAGGCTGTTGTTGTTGTTGTTCAAGAAGATAATAAAGATTCTATTGAGAATATTTCAGTAGAGGCTGTTGTTGTTGTTGTTGTTCAAGAAGATAATAAAGATTCTATTGAGAATATTTTAGTAGAGGCTATTGTTGTTGTTGTTGTTGTTCGAGAAGATAATAAAGATTCTATTGAGAATATTTCAGTAGAGGCTGTTGTTGTTGTTGTTGTTGTTGTTCAAGAAGATAATAAAGATTCTATTGAGAATATTTCAGTAGAGGCTGTTGTTGTTGTTGTTGTTGTTGTTCAAGAAGATAATAAAGATTCTATTGAGAATATTTCAGTAGAGGCTGTTGTTGTTGTTGTTGTTGTTCAAGAAGATAATAAAGATTGTGTTGAGAATATTTCAGTAAAGGCTGTTGTTGTTGTTCAAGAAGATAATAAAGATTCTATTGAGAATATTTCAGTAGAGGTTGTTGTTGTTGTTGTTCAAGAAGATAATAAAGATTCTGTTGAGAATATTTCAGTAGAGGCTGTTGTTGTTGTTCAAGAAGATAATAAAGATTCTATTGAGAATATTTCAGTAGAGGCTGTTGTTGTTGTTGTTGTTGTTGTTGTTCAAGAAGATAATAAAGATTCTATTGAGAATATTTCAGTAGAGGCTGTTGTTGTTGTTGTTGTTGTTGTTCAAGAAGATAATAAAGATTCTATTGAAAATATTTCAGTAGAGGCTGTTGTTGTTGTTGTTGTTGTTGTTGTTCAAGAAGATAATAAAGATTCTATTGAGAATATTTCAGTAGAGGCTGTTGTTGTTGTTGTTGTTGTTGTTCAAGAAGATAATAAAGATTCTATTGAGAATATTTCAGTAGAGGCTGTTGTTGTTGTTGTTGTTGTTGTTCAAGAAGATAATAAAGATTCTATTGAGAATATTTCAGTAGAGGCTGTTGTTGTTGTTGTTGTTGTTCAAGAAGATAATAAAGATTTTATTGAGAATATTTCAGTAGAGGCTGTTGTTGTTGTTGTTTTTTTTTTTTGTTGTTGTTGTTGTTGCTGTTGTTGTTGTTGTTGTTGTTGTTGTTCAAGAAGATAATAAAGATTCTATTGAGAATATTTCAGTAGAGGCTGTTGTTGTTGTTGTTGTTGTTGTTGTTGTTCAAGAAGATAATAAAGATTCTATTGAGAATATTTTAGTAGAGGCTGTTGTTGTTGTTGTTGTTGTTGTTGTTGTTGTTGTTCAAGAAGATAATAAAGATTCTATTGAGAATATTTCAGTAGAGGCTGTTGTTGTTGTTGTTGTTGTTCAAGAAGATAATAAAGATTCTATTGAGAATATTTCAGTAGAGGCTGTTGTTGTTGTTGTTGTTGTTGTTGTTGTTCAAGAAGATCATAAAGATTCTATTGAGAATATTTCAGTAGAGGTTGTTCTTGTTGTTGTTGTTGTTGTTCAAGAAGATAATAAAGATTCTATTGAGAATATTTAAGTAGAGGCTGTTGTTGTTGTTGTTGTTGTTGTTGTTGTTGTTCAAGAAGATAATAAAGATTCTATTGAGAATATTTCAGTAGAGGCTGTTGTTGTTGTTGTTGTTGTTCAAGAAGATAATAAAGATTCTATTGAGAATATTTCAGTAGAGGCTGTTGTCGTTGTTGTTGTTGTTCAAGAAGATAATAAAGATTCTATTGAGAATATTTCAGTAGAGGCTGTTGTTGTTGTTGTTGTTCAAGAAGATAATAAAGATTCTATTGAGAATATTTCAGTAGAGGCTGTTGTTGTTGTTGTTCAAGAAGATAATAAAGATTCTATTGAGAATATTTCAGTAGAGGCTGTTGTTGTTGTTGTTGTTCAAGAAGATAATAAAGATTCTATTGAGAATATTTTAGTAGAGGCTATTGTTGTTGTTGTTGTTGTTCAAGAAGATAATAAAGATTCTATTGAGAATATTTCAGTAGAGGCTGTTGTTGTTGTTGTTGTTGTTGTTGTTCAAGAAGATAATAAAGATTCTATTGAGAATATTTCAGTAGAGGCTGTTGTTGTTGTTGTTGTTGTTGTTGTTCAAGAAGATAATAAAGATTCTATTGAGAATATTTCAGTAGAGGCTGTTGTTGTTGTTGTTGTTGTTCAAGAAGATAATAAAGATTGTGTTGAGAATATTTCAGTAAAGGCTGTTGTTGTTGTTCAAGAAGATAATAAAGATTCTATTGAGAATATTTCAGTAGAGGTTGTTGTTGTTGTTGTTCAAGAAGATAATAAAGATTCTGTTGAGAATATTTCAGTAGAGGCTGTTGTTGTTGTTCAAGAAGATAATAAAGATTCTATTGAGAATATTTCAGTAGAGGCTGTTGTTGTTGTTGTTGTTGTTGTTCAAGAAGATAATAAAGATTCTATTGAGAATTTTTCAGTAGAGGCTGTTGTTGTTGTTGTTGTTGTTGTTCAAGAAGATAATAAAGATTCTATTGAAAATATTTCAGTAGAGGCTGTTGTTGTTGTTGTTGTTGTTGTTGTTGTTGTTCAAGAAGATAATAAAGATTCTATTGAGAATATTTCAGTAGAGGCTGTTGTTGTTGTTGTTGTTGTTGTTGTTGTTCAAGAAGATAATAAAGATTCTATTGAGAATATTTCAGTAGAGGCTGTTGTTGTTGTTGTTGTTGTTGTTCAAGAAGATAATAAAGATTCTATTGAGAATATTTCAGTAGAGGCTGTTGTTGTTGTTGTTGTTGTTCAAGAAGATAATAAAGATTCTATTGAGAATATTTCAGTAGAGGCTGTTGTTGTTGTTGTTGTTGTTCAAGAAGATAATAAAGATTCTATTGAGAATATTTCAGTAGAGGTTGTTGTTGTTGTTGTTCAAGAAGATAATAAAGATTCTATTGAGAATATTTCAGTAGAGGCTGTTGTTGTTGTTGTTGTTGTTCAAGAAGATAATAAAGATTCTATTGAGAATATTTCAGTAGAGGCTGTTGTTGTTGTTGTTGTTGTTGTTGTTCAAGAAAATAATAAAGATTCTATTGAGAATATTTCAGTAGAGGCTGTTGTTGTTGTTGTTGTTGTTCAAGAAGATAATAAAGATTCTATTGAGAATATTTCAGTAGAGGCTGTTGTTGTTGTTGTTGTTGTTGTTGTTCAAGAAGATAATAAAGACTCTATTGAGAATATTTCAGTAGAGGCTGTTGTTGTTGTTGTTGTTGTTGTTGTTCAAGAAGATAATAAAGATTCTGTTGAGAATATTTCAGTAGAGGCTGTT
The DNA here is from genome assembly GCA_039519185.1 of Astragalus membranaceus. NCBI lineage: Eukaryota > Viridiplantae > Streptophyta > Magnoliopsida > Fabales > Fabaceae > Astragalus > Astragalus membranaceus. The sequence continues at coordinate 59,310 of JAZGSX010000011.1, forward strand.
GTTGTTGTTCAAGAAGATAATAAAGATTCTATTGAGAATATTTCAGTAGAGGCTGTTGTTGTTGTTCAAGAAGATAATAAAGATTCTATTGAGAATATTTCAGTAGAGGCTGTTGTTGTTGTTGTTGTTGTTGTTGTTCAAGAAGATAATAAAGATTCTATTGAGAATATTTCAGTAGAGGCTGTTGTTGTTGTTGTTGTTCAAGAAGATAATAAAGATTCTATTGAGAATATTTCAGTAGAGGCTGTTGTTGTTGTTGTTGTTGTTCAAGAAAATAATAAAGATTCTATTGAGAATATTTCAGTAGAGGCTGTTGTTGTTGTTGTTGTTGTTGTTGTTGTTGTTGTTCAAGAAGATAATAAAGATTCTATTGAGAATATTTCAGTAGAGGCTGTTGTTGTTGTTGTTGTTGTTGTTCAAGAAGATAATAAAGATTCTATTGAGAATATTTCAGTAGAGGCTGTTGTTGTTGTTGTTGTTCAAGAAGATAATAAAGATTCTATTGAGAATATTTCAGTAGAGGTTGTTGTTGTTGTTGTTCAAGAAGATAATAAAGATTCTATTGAGAATATTTCAGTAGAGGCTGTTGTTGTTGTTGTTGTTCAAGAAGATAATAAAGATTCTATTGAGAATATTTCAGTAGAGGCTGTTGTTGTTGTTGTTGTTGTTGTTGTTGTTGTTGTTCAAGAAAATAATAAAGATTCTATTGAGAATATTTCAGTAGAGGCTGTTGTTGTTGTTGTTGTTGTTCAAGAAGATAATAAAGATTCTATTGAGAATATTTCAGTAGAGGCTGTTGTTGTTGTTGTTCAAGAAGATAATAAAGACTCTATTGAGAATATTTCAGTAGAGGCTGTTGTTGTTGTTGTTGTTGTTGTTCAAGAAGATAATAAAGATTCTGTTGAGAATATTTCAGTAGAGGCTGTTGTTGTTGTTCAAGAAGATAATAAAGATTCTATTGAGAATATTTCAGTAGAGGCTGTTGTTGTTGTTCAAGAAGATAATAAAGATTCTATTGAGAATATTTCAGTAGAGGCTGTTGTTGTTGTTGTTGTTGTTGTTGTTGTTCAAGAAGATAATAAAGATTCTATTGAGAATATTTCAGTAGAGGCTGTTGTTGTTGTTGTTGTTCAAGAAGATAATAAAGATTCTATTGAGAATATTTCAGTAGAGGCTGTTGTTGTTGTTGTTGTTGTTCAAGAAAATAATAAAGATTCTATTGAGAATATTTCAGTAGAGGCTGTTGTTGTTGTAGTTGTTGTTGTTGTTGTTCAAGAAGATAATAAAGATTCTATTGAGAATATTTCAGTAGAGGCTGTTGTTGTTGTTGTTGTTGTTCAAGAAGATAATAAAGATTCTATTGAGAATATTTCAGTAGAGGCTGTTGTTGTTGTTGTTGTTGTTCAAGAAGATAATAAAGATTCTATTGAGAATATTTCAGTAGAGGTTGTTGTTGTTGTTCTTCAAGAAGATAATAAAGATTCTATTGAGAATATTTCAGTAGAGGCTGTTGTTGTTGTTGTTGTTCAAGAAGATAATAAAGATTCTATTGAGAATATTTCAGTAGAGGCTGTTGTTGTTGTTGTTGTTGTTGTTGTTCAAGAAAATAATAAAGATTCTATTGAGAATATTTCAGTAGAGGCTGTTGTTGTTGTTCAAGAAGATAATAAAGATTCTATTGAGAATATTTCAGTAGAGGCTGTTGTTGTTGTTGTTGTTGTTGTTGTTGTTCAAGAAGATAATAAAGATTCTATTGAGAATATTTCAGTAGAGGCTGTTGTTGTTGTTGTTGTTGTTGTTGTTCAAGAAGATAATAAAGATTCTGTTGAGAATATTTCAGGAGAGGCTGTTGTTGTTGTTCAAGAAGATAATAAAGATTCTATTGAGAATATTTCAGTAGAGGCTGTTGTTGTTGTTCAAGAAGATAATAAAGATTCTATTGAGAATATTTCAGTAGAGGCTGTTGTTGTTGTTGTTGTTGTTGTTGTTGTTGTTGTTGTTGTTGTTGTTGTTCAAGAAGATAATAAAGATTCTATTGAGAATATTTCAGTAGAGGCTGTTGCTATTGTTGTTGTTGTTGTTGTTGTTGTTCAAGAAGATAATAAAGATTCTATTGAGAATATTTCAGTAGAGGCTGTTGTTGTTGTTGTTGTTCAAGAAGATAATAAAGATTCTATTGAGAATATTTCAGTAGAGGCTGTTGTTGTTGTTGTTGTTCAAGAAGATAATAAAGATTCTATTGAGAATATTTCAGTAGAGGCTGTTGTTGTTGTTGTTGTTGTTGTTCAAGAAAATAATAAAGATTCTATTGAGAATATTTCAGTAGAGGCTGTTGTTGTTGTAGTTGTTGTTGTTGTTGTTCAAGAAGATAATAAAGATTCTATTGAGAATATTTCAGTAGAGGCTGTTGTTGTTGTTGTTGTTGTTGTTGTTGTTGTTGTTGTTCAAGAAGATAATAAAGATTCTATTGAGAATATTTCAGTAGAGGCTGTTGTTGTTGTTGTTGTTGTTGTTGTTCAAGAAGATAATAAAGATTTTATTGAGAATATTTCAGTAGAGGCTGTTGTTGTTGTTGTTGTTGTTATTGTTCAAGAAGATAATAAAGATTCTATTGAGAATATTTCAGTAGAGGCTGTTGTTGTTGTTGTTGTTCAAGAAGATAATAAAGATTCTGTTGAGAATATTTCAGTAGAGGCTGTTGTTGTTGTTGTTGTTGTTCAAGAAGATAATAAAGATTCTATTGAGAATATTTCAGTAGAGGCTGTTGTTGTTGTTGTTGTTGTTGTTGTTGTTCAAGAAGATAATAAAGATTCTATTGAGAATATTTCAGTAGAGGCTGTTGTTGTTGTTGTTGTTGTTGTTCAAAAAGATAATAAAGATTCTATTGAGAATATTTCAGTAGAGGCTGTTGTTGTTGTTGTTGTTGTTGTTCAAGAAGATAATAAAGATTCTATTGAGAATATTTCAGTAGAGGCTGTTGTTGTTGTTCTTGTTGTTGTTCAAGAAGATAATAAAGATTCTATTGAGAATATTTCAGTTGAGGTTGTTGTTGTTGTTGTTGTTGTTCAAGAAGATAATAAAGATTCTATTGAGAATATTTCAGTAGAGGTTGTTGTTGTTGTTGTTGTTGTTGTTCAAGAAGATAATAAAGATTCTATTGAGAATATTTCAATAGAGGCTGTTGTTGTTGTTGTTGTTCAAGAAGATAATAAAGATCCTATTGAGAATATTTCAGTAGAGGCTGTTGTTGTTGTTGTTGTTGTTGTTGTTGTTGTTGTTGTTGTTCAAGAAGATAATAAAGATTCTATTGAGAATATTTCAGTAGAGGCTGTTGTTGTTGTTGTTGTTCAAAAAGATAATAAAGATTCTGTTGAGAATATTTCAGTAGAGGCTGTTGTTGTTGTTGTTGTTGTTCAAGAAGATAATAAAGATTCTATTGAGAATATTTCAGTAGAGGCTGTTGTTGTTGTTGTTGTTGTTCAAGAAGATAATAAAGATTCTGTTGAGAATATTTCAGTAGAGGCTGTTGTTGTTGTTCAAGAAGATAATAAAGATTCTATTGAGAATATTTCAGTAGATGCTGTTGTTGTTGTTGTTGTTGTTGTTCAAGAAGATAATAAAGATTCTATTGAGAATATTTCAGTAGAGGCTGTTGTTGTTGTTGTTGTTGTTGTTGTTGTTGTTGTTCAAGAAGATAATAAAGATTTTATTGAGAATATTTCAGTAGAGGCTGTTGTTGTTGTTGTTGTTGTTGTTGTTGTTGTTGTTCAAGAAGATAATAAAGATTCTATTGAGAATATTTCAGTAGAGGCTGTTGTTGTTGTTGTTGTTGTTGTTCAAGAAGATAATAAAGATTCTATTGAGAATATTTCAGTAGAGGCTGCTGTTGTTGTTGTTCAAGAAAATAATAAAGATTCTATTGAGAATATTTCAGTAGAGGCTGTTGTTGTTGTAGTTGTTGTTGTTGTTGTTCAAGAAGATAATAAAGATTCTATTGAGAATATTTCAGTAGAGGCTGTTGTTGTTGTTGTTGTTGTTGTTCAAGAAGATAATAAAGATTCTATTGAGAATATATCAGTAGAGGCTGTTGTTGTTGTTGTTGTTGTTGTTGTTGTTGTTCAAGAAGATAATAAAGATTCTATTGAGAATATTTCAGTAGAGGCTGTTGTTGTTGTTGTTGTTGTTGTTCAAGAAGATAATAAAGATTTTATTGAGAATATTTCAGTAGAGGCTGTTGTTGTTGTTGTTGTTGTTCAAGAAGATAATAAAGATTCTATTGAGAATATTTCAGTAGAGGCTGTTGTTGTTGTTGTTGTTGTTGTTGTTCAAGAAGATAATAAAGATTCTGTTGAGAATATTTCAGTAGAGGCTGTTGTTGTTGTTGTTGTTCAAGAAGATAATAAAGATTCTATTGAGAATATTTCAGTAGAGGCTGTTGTTGTTGTTGTTGTTGTTGTTCAAGAAGATAATAAAGATTCTATTGAGAATATTTCAGTAGAGGCTGTTGTTGTTGTTGTTGTTGTTGTTGTTGTTCAAAAAGATAATAAAGATTCTATTGAGAATATTTCAGTAGAGGCTGTTGTTGTTGTTGTTGTTCAAGAAGATAATAAAGATTCTATTGAGAATATTTCAGTAGAGGCTGTTGTTGTTATTGTTGTTGTTGTTGTTCAAGAAGATAATAAAGATTCTATTGAGAATATTTCAGTAGAGGCTGTTGTTGTTGTTGTTGTTCAAGAAGATAATAAAGATTCTATTGAGAATATTTCAGTAGAGGCTGTTGTTGTTGTTGTTGTTCAAGAAGATAATAAAGATTCTATTGAGAATATTTCAGTAGAGGCTGTTGTTGTTGTTGTTGTTGTTGTTGTTCAAGAAAATAATAAAGATTTTATTGAGAATATTTCAGTAGAGGCTGTTGTTGTTGTAGTTGTTGTTGTTGTTGTTCAAGAAGATAATAAAGATTCTATTGAGAATATTTCAGTAGAGGCTGTTGTTGTTGTTGTTGTTGTTGTTGTTCAAGAAGATAATAAAGATTCTATTGAGAATATTTCAGTAGAGGCTGTTGTTGTTGTTGTTGTTGTTGTTGTTCAAGAAGATAATAAAGATTTTATTGAGAATATTTCAGTAGAGGCTGTTGTTGTTGTTGTTGTTGTTATTGTTCAAGAAGATAATAAAGATTCTATTGAGAATATTTCAGTAGAGGCTGTTGTTGTTGTTGTTGTTCAAGAAGATAATAAAGATTCTGTTGAGAATATTTCAGTAGAGGCTGTTGTTGTTGTTGTTGTTGTTCAAGAAGATAATAAAGATTCTATTGAGAATATTTCAGTAGAGGCTGTTGTTGTTGTTGTTGTTGTTGTTGTTGTTCAAGAAGATAATAAAGATTCTATTGAGAATATTTCAGTAGAGGCTGTTGTTGTTGTTGTTGTTGTTCAAAAAGATAATAAAGATTCTATTGAGAATATTTCAGTAGAGGCTGTTGTTGTTGTTGTTGTTGTTGTTCAAGAAGATAATAAAGATTCTATTGAGAATATTTCAGTAGAGGCTGTTGTTGTTGTTCTTGTTGTTGTTCAAGAAGATAATAAAGATTCTATTGAGAATATTTCAGTTGAGGTTGTTGTTGTTGTTGTTGTTGTTCAAGAAGATAATAAAGATTCTATTGAGAATATTTCAGTAGAGGTTGTTGTTGTTGTTGTT
>JAZGSX010000011.1:82500-110000 GCA_039519185.1 Astragalus membranaceus
TATTTCAGTAGAGGCTGTTGTTGTTGTTGTTGTTCAAGAAGATAATAAAGATTCTATTGAGAATATTTCAGTAGAGGCTGTTGTTGTTGTTGTTGTTGTTGTTCAAGAAGATAATAAAGATTCTATTGAGAATATTTCAGTAGAGGCTGTTGTTGTTGTTGTTGTTCAAGAAGATAATAAAGATTCTATTGAGAATATTTCAGTAGAGGCTGTTGTTGTTGTTGTTGTTGTTGTTCAAGAAGATAATAAAGATTCTATTGAGAATATTTTAGTAGAGGCTATTGTTGTTGTTGTTGTTGTTCAAGAAGATAATAAAGATTCTATTGAGAATATTTCAGTAGAGGCTGTTGTTGTTGTTGTTGTTGTTGTTGTTGTTGTTGTTGTTCAAGAAGATAATAAAGATTCTATTGAGAATATTTCAGTAGAGGCTGTTGTTGTTGTTGTTGTTGTTGTTGTTGTTGTTGTTCAAGAAGATAATAAAGATTCTATTGAGAATATTTCAGTAGAGGCTGTTGTTGTTGTTGTTGTTGTTCAAGAAGATAATAAATATTGTGTTGAGAATATTTCAGTAAAGGCTGTTGTTGTTGTTCAAGAAGATAATAAAGATTCTATTGAGAATATTTCAGTAGAGGTTGTTGTTGTTGTTGTTGTTGTTGTTCAAGAAGATAATAAAGATTCTGTTGAGAATATTTCAGTAGAGGCTGTTGTTGTTGTTCAAGAAGATAATAAAGATTCTATTGAGAATATTTCAGTAGAGGCTGTTGTTGTTGTTGTTGTTGTTGTTGTTCAAGAAGATAATAAAGATTCTATTGAGAATATTTCAGTTGAGGCTGTTGTTGTTGTTGTTGTTGTTGTTCAAGAAGATAATAAAGATTCTATTGAAAATATTTCAGTAGAGGCTGTTGTTGTTGTTGTTGTTGTTGTTGTTGTTGTTGTTCAAGAAGATAATAAAGATTCTATTGAGAATATTTCAGTAGAGGCTGTTGTTGTTGTTGTTGTTGTTCAAGAAGATAATAAAGATTCTATTGAGAATATTTCAGTAGAGGCTGTTGTTGTTGTTGTTGTTGTTGTTGTTCAAGAAGATAATAAAGATTCTATTGAGAATATTTCAGTAGAGGCTGTTGTTGTTGTTGTTGTTGTTGTTGTTGTTCAAGAAGATAATAAAGATTTTATTGAGAATATTTCAGTAGAGGCTGTTGTTGTTGTTGTTTTTTTTGTTGTTGTTGTTGTTGTTGTTGTTGTGGTGGTTGTTGTTGTGGTTGTTGTTGTGGTTGTTGTTGTTGTTGTTGTTGTTGTTCAAGAAGATAATAAAGATTCTATTGAGAATATTTCAGTAGAGGCTGTTGTTGTTGTTGTTGTTGTTGTTGTTGTTCAAGAAGATAATAAAGATTCTATTGAGAATATTTCAGTAGAGGCTGTTGTTGTTGTTGTTGTTGTTGTTGTTCAAGAAGATAATAAAGATTCTATTGAGAATATTTCAGTAGAGGCTGTTGTTGTTGTTGTTCAAGAAGATAATAAAGATTCTATTGAGAATATTTCAGTAGAGGCTGTTGTTGTTGTTGTTGTTGTTGTTGTTGTTCAAGAAGATCATAAAGATTCTGTAACACCCCGATATTTCTATAGACCAAAAATACCCAGGTGCACATTAGTAACACATCAGAGATATATTTCCTGCTTAGACACTGAATATCACTATAAATTTTTCGCTGAATATAACTCAAACAGTCTTATTTACAACAAGACAATATGGTTCTCAGACCATATACCATCAGCAATTATAGTATTCAGTATCATACAAGAAAGCGGAAGAAAGATATACACTAAATACATAATGCTTTAGTATACAGACAACAAAAGGGAAATAAGCTTAAACATAAAGCTAGGCTATCAGCATCCAGTCTGAGCTCAACCTACTCGTGCCTCTTGGATTTCCGCTGTCCCTGTGTCTCTGTAAAACAACAACATTTAAACAGTGAGATACAATCTCAGTGAGTTCTACCGAGACCCCTACTAACTCTCTCGGTTCAATTAATAGTCCTTTTTAAAAACAACACGACACCGACTGCAATAAAGTGCTAACCCCGGTGAGCGTGAACAAACAACGTGCGGGCACCGACTGCAATAAAGTGCTAACCCCGATGTATCGCACAGTACGACACCGACTGCAATAAAGTGCTAACCCCGGTGTAAGTACAACAAACAAAGTGCGGCACCGACTGCAATAAAGTGCTAACCCCGGTGTATCGCACGGTACGACACCGACTGCAATAAAGTGCTAACCCCGGTGTAAGTACAACAAACAAAGTGCGGCACCGACTGCAATAAAGTGCTAACCCCCGGTGTATCGCACGGTACGACACCGACTGCAATAAAGTGCTAACCCCGGTGAACGTACAACAAACTCATGACATAACACCGACTGCAATCCAGTGCTAATCCCGGTGAACCCCCTTACCAATAGTACATTCTCCTATTGGCACGGAGCCTAGGGTGGGGGAGCATGACTGCCCCGCCTAGTATGTCGACAAATGGGTCGTCACCCAACTCGATATATATAAACATATATCTACAATACTATGAACCCACGGTCCATCAAATCAGACAATCAATGAAACTCTTTAATCCACATTTTATAAAATCCAAGTTCACACTCGCACTCTAGTTGACCGCTTTTCGACACAATTTTCAATATCAAAAACAGTTCATTTTGCCTTAAAAATAGAATATTCAGTTAGGCCTCTGAATAAGCTTTCCAACGCATCTTAGAACACCTCAATCGGGTTCCCGGATCAAAAGATATCGCGAAACGAAAAACAGTGAATAGTTGCTGAAAATCTGCACTGTGCGCTTGGACGCACGGGTCGTGCGCTTGGGGCGCTTTGGACAGTTTTGGTTCTATCTCTCGTGCGCTTGGGCGCATGGCCGAGCGCTTGGGGCGCTTTGGACAGTTTTGGTTCTGTCTCTCGTGCGCTTGGGCGCATGGCCGAGCGCTTGGGGCGCTTTTACCTGCTGTAAGTGAATTTTTGTGGCGGTTTCGCGCGAAAACCGCTATTCCGCTCAATTCCGATTCTCATTCCGATCGAAAACAGTTTTGACAACCATAAAAACAGTCCCAATCAAAGTCACACAATCAATCCATCCAATCAAAAACTCAATCAAAACGGGTTTTTTACCAAAACACGACATATTCCGAAATAACGGTTTTTGACCGAAGATTTCTCGAACGATTCTCGTTTCGACCGAAAACAGTTTTCACACACATATAATCAAACCCAATCAACATCGAACAATCAATCAAATCGATCAAAATCATAATCAGATCGAATTTATCAAAACGCGACGTATTTTCCAAATATCGGTTTTAAATCAAAATCTCTCGAATCAATTCACCAAAAATTCCATTTTTAACACGACGCAACCCGAGACTCGCCCCAATCGATTCCTAACCCGAATCAGGCAGTATCACGTAATATTCCAGTCCAGCGAAAGCGATAAAACAGTTTATCAATTAATTCGAAAAACAAAAATCCTAAACGTGAGTAAAACTCACCTATCGTGATGAAAATCACGAAACACCGAGACTTTCCGTGAAAACGCTTTTCTGGCATAACCGCACGAACGCTCCCCGAATCAATTCCACGCTTCGGCGACATCCGTAACCGCTCCCAAAGCTTCCCACTCGACCTCGAGAAATCTTTCGACCGTAAAACCGAATTCCCGAGATCATTGCACGTTCCGGCGACACACAAAACCGCTTCCAAAGCTTGAACCTACAATCAATCACAAAACTTCCATGGAATTACTATTCATTATCTCCAACCTCCAATCACCCATATTCACATATAAACCCAATTTTTGAACCCTAACCTTTAATTCTTCATAAACCCCAAATCGGACTTCAATATTCGCGTAATCCACCTTGAGCTCGCTCCCAAACACCATCCAAAGCTTTCCTTTGAGCTTGAACAACAAAAACCTCCATTTTGCTCATAAATTCGAAAATGGCAAAGTGAGAGAGAGTGAGTTGATGATGAAGATCTTGGTACCAAAACGAAGAGGAAGTAACGTTGAACATTTTTCGTGTTGGAAGGAAGTCGTTTCGGTGAACCGAAGTCCTCTCTTTTCCTCTTCTTCCTCCATGCCCCTTTCCTCTTCTTTCTCTTTTCTCTCTTTTCTCCTCTCTGTTTCTCTTCTATCGCTGCTTCCTTTCTTTTCTTTCTTTCTCTTTCAATTAATTATTTTCTTCTCCTCTCACACACACACGTGTACATATATATATTTATTTGATATATAAGCTGTAACGCGGTCCAATTACCATATTGATCGAATTCTCCTATTTCGATTCCGAAACTTCATTGATCCGTATTATCCGGTTAACGATCCGATGACAATCAATAAATAATTTTAGCACTCAATAAATTTACCAGTCGAGTACTAAATTAATTTAATTGGGTTAATATCCAAATAATTCTATTAATTATTTTGCGGGTGTTACATTCTCCCCAACTTAAAAGAATTTTGTCCTCAAAATTTCGTCAAGTCTTACGATTGACTAACCGAGAACAGACATTCTCAGAAAGGTCTTAAGTTGCTGAAAAACAATCTCGAACTAACGAAATGAGCGTAGGAACTCTTCCCAAGTGGGCACATCAATCTCCAATTATGATCCACTACCACCTTGATGCGAACTCTCTGGTCACGCATCTACACGAGAAACTCATCACACGCCTACATAGGCCCGGCACCGCATTTGAAAACACTTCCGAAACTTCATTCCAATTATCCTCGCTTACTCCCCAACTTTGATTAATCTAAATCAAAGGGTTTAATACAAGACACTTGATAGAGATACAGGTCGAATATGAGATCCACAAATTGGTACTCCATGGTAGTGATAAGCACAAACATGATTTTCTCGAAGGGTGTAAACACTTCCTCAACAAATCTTCTAAGATCCATAACAGTTCCTGCACACATTGAAAAATGTGATGGAAGGTCATCTGCGAAACTTCTTGGCTCGCCCCCAAAATTTCGAGACAACACTTTTCAAAAGAAGATGAAATGAGGATTTACCAGAAACGTTTATCTTAAACGTAGAAATAAACCGCGGGGACATCGAATAAATTTGAACGTAATGAAAATCACCTCTGTTGTTCTCAAAACAAATATCAAACAGAACTCAGAGCTCTTTTTCCTCTATTGCAATTTCATCACGAGGTTTTTACCAACGATGCATCCGATTCCTTTCCAAATTAGTCAATAGCGTTGAGAGCTTCCCCTCAACCTAAGTAATCCTCCTAGGATTTTCCTCCTCAATCATAATCTATTTGCCTCTTAATTCGTTCCCAAAATTTACTTTAGCATGCGGTTTTCACAAAAACGATTTTTTCAAAACTATTACACCGCACGCCAAGCTTCACTTCGGAAATTTCAGTCACCTACAAGTAGATCCATCAATTAATCCTTTGATGGTTATTCGCAACGTGACAACAGTCAGCAGTTACCTCATTTACATATCCGTATTCACGTTCGACTTGTCAAACGGAATTTCGTAAGACAATCTCATTGTCAACCTTCACCAAGGAGAGGTTTATAAACTAATACCTCGCCACCAAAGTGGAAACTTATGGATGTACTCCAACTTAGATCTAAAAGACTCTAACAATCCCATTACTTGCGTCATCAACTCTTTCATATGAATGGATTTCCTACTTAGTGCATCAGCTACAACATTGGCCTCTCTTGAACGTTACATCAACACGAATTTATAATCCTCCAGAAACTCAACACACTTCTTTGCCTGTTATTCAGTTCTTTCTGATCAAACAGATACCTTAAACTCTTGCGACCACTAAAGACATCGAAACGAGACTCATACCGGTAACGTCTCCAAATCTTCAGTGCATACACAATAGATGCCAATTACAAATCATGAGTCGGATATCTCTTCTCATGAGACTTTAATTGTCTGGACGCCCAAGCTACTACTTGTTGATTTTGCATTAGAATACGTCTCAAACCATTCCCAGAAGCGTCGCTGTAACTTTGGAATCCCAAAAACGGATCTGGGAGAATCAGGGTTGGAGCAGAAGTCAAAATCTTCAACTCTTGAAAACGTTCTTCACAATCGGCATTCCACGTAAACGGATGACCCTCACAAGTTAACCGAGTAAGTGGAATAACTAACCGTGAGAATCCTTCGATAAACTTCCTGTAGTAACCGGCAAGACTTAGAAAACTTCTGATCTCTGCGACTGATGTCGGTCACTTCCATTCCACACCGCTTCCTTCTTACTGGGATCTACAGAAACTCCCGACTTGGGAAATCACATGTCCCAAAGACTTTGCTTCTGACACCCAAAAATCGCACTTCGAAGGTTTCAAGTACAACTTACTTTCTCGGGGTACTTTCAAAACAATGCGGAGATGTTGGACATGCTCCTCAATGGTCTTCGAGTACATCAAGATACCATCAATGAAAACGACTACAAATTGATCTAGGTACGCGTGGAAAACTCGGTTCACGTAATCCATGAATACCGCTGGAGCATTAGGTAGACCGAAAGGCATCACTACTAACTCGTAATGTCCATACTTAGTACGGAAAGCTGTCTTCGGAATATCTAAGGCTCTAACTCTTATTTGATGATATCCTGACTTCAGATCAATTTTAGAAACACTGCAGCACCTCAAATTGCTCAAGTAAATCGTCTATCCTTGGTAAGGGATATTTATTCTTGATCGTCCCTTTGTTGAGTTGTCGATAATCAATGCATAATCTCATGCTACCATTTTTCCTTTCGGCTAACCACACCAGAGCACTCCTTAGAGAAGCACTCTCGGTCGACGGAATTTCTTTAACATCGACTCTTCTAGTTGAGACTCCATTTCCTTTAACTCTAAAGAAACCCTCAATAAGAAACAGTAGATATTGATCCCGTGCCAGGAACCAATTCTACAGTAAACTCTACCTCTCGCTCTGGAGGTTCAGAAGAAACTTCATTGTGAAGACATCCAGGAAGTCATTCACAACTTGTACAGATGATAAATCTAATACTAGTTCCAGTGGATGCCGATAACCTACTAACATGTGCTTCCGCACCTTGGAATGAAGATTGACCGTCTAAGGTGAACTAGGTAACCGCTTCAGAATTTGTCCTAGACAATTCAACTGATTCTGAAGCGAAGCTGATAGCTGATTAATACAGTCGATTGCAACATGATTTGCGGTCATCCAATTCATACCCAACATGGTGTTCACTCTTCTCATAGGCAAACAATAAATTCTACTACGAAATTTCTGTCTCCTATGACAAGTAGACAATTCTGACTCAAGGATTGGGTCTGGACACGTTCTTCAGCAGCAGTAAATATAGTTATTGGCTCAGACAACGGAGACAATGCTAGTCCCAACCGATCCGCACATGATTGTGCTATTATACAATGGGTTGCACCCGAATCGTGTAATATACTAACGAAGTTACTAAAAACTGATCTCATACTCCTCAGTAGATTGTCTGCAGTCGTAACTGTCTAAACATCCAGAATGTTGACTCGTCCTTGCCTTAGAGCTGCTTGTAACTTCTTGAAACTCTTCCTTACAGGGCACTATTTACCATAGTGACCCTCTACATTTCTATAATAGCACCGATTAGATCTTCGCTTGCAATCACCGCTGTGAGGCTTTCCCCAGTTAGAACATCTTCTGACCTTTGAAGAATCAAAGAATTGCATCTGTTTTTCCTTTGATGAAATTATCTTAGGACTTTGCATTCGGAGTTGATAATTCAACTACCTTCTCCTTTCCCATACTTCCTATGAGGTCATCCTCGGCGACATAGGCTGATTACACTAAGGCAACATAATTGGTAGCAGTATAAGAACTGAGACCATAAATCCTAAAAACACTTAGGCCCGTCTCATACTTCTGCATTCTCCATTCGTCATCCGAAGCTTACATTACCACTTGGTAAAACCGAGACAACTTCTCAAACTTAGCGGTGTATTCTCCCACCGTCATGCCACCTTTCCTGAGGATGCACCGGTTGAAGATTCCGATTGTGGTCGAGGATTGCATCTTGATCATCCAGTCATAATTCCGCTTATGATGCACTAAGTATTAAGTTGATCAGGCCCAATGTCTCTTAGCATCACAAGTGTAATTACAAAAAGGACTAACAAGGAATCCACTCAACCCTAAACTAAGTCCGACTAGGTCGAACTGCTCTGATACCAACTGTAACACCCCCGATATTTCTATAGACCAAAAATACCCAGGTGCACATTAGTAACACATCAGAGATATATTTCCTGCTTAGACACTGAATATCACTATAAATTTTTCGCTGAATATAACTCAAACAGTCTTATTTACAACAAGACAATATGGTTCTCAGACCATATACCATCAGCAATTATAGTATTCAGTATCATACAAGAAAGCGGAAGAAAGATATACACTAAATACATAATGCTTTAGTATACAGACAACAAAAGGGAAATAAGCTTAAACATAAAGCTAGGCTATCAGCATCCAGTCTGAGCTCAACCTACTCGTGCCTCTTGGATTTCCGCTGTCCCTGTGTCTCTGTAAAACAACAACATTTAAACAGTGAGATACAATCTCAGTGAGTTCTACCGAGACCCCTACTAACTCTCTCGGTTCAATTAATAGTCCTTTTTAAAAACAACACGACACCGACTGCAATAAAGTGCTAACCCCGGTGAGCGTGAACAAACAACGTGCGGCACCGACTGCAATAAAGTGCTAACCCCGATGTATCGCACAGTACGACACCGACTGCAATAAAGTGCTAACCCCGGTGTAAGTACAACAAACAAAGTGCGGCACCGACTGCAATAAAGTGCTAACCCCGGTGTATCGCACGGTACGACACCGACTGCAATAAAGTGCTAACCCCGGTGTAAGTACAACAAACAAAGTGCGGCACCGACTGCAATAAAGTGCTAACCCCGGTGTATCGCACGGTACGACACCGACTGCAATAAAGTGCTAACCCCGGTGAACGTACAACAAACTCATGACATAACACCGACTGCAATCCAGTGCTAATCCCGGTGAACCCCCTTACCAATAGTACATTCTCCTATTGGCACGGAGCCTAGGGTGGGGGAGCATGACTGCCCCGCCTAGTATGTCGACAAATGGGTCGTCACCCAACTCGATATATATAAACATATATCTACAATACTATGAACCCACGGTCCATCAAATCAGACAATCAATGAAACTCTTTAATCCACATTTTATAAAATCCAAGTTCACACTCGCACTCTAGTTGACCGCTTTTCGACACAATTTTCAATATCAAAAACAGTTCATTTTGCCTTAAAAATAGAATATTCAGTTAGGCCTCTGAATAAGCTTTCCAACGCATCTTAGAACACCTCAATCGGGTTCCCGGATCAAAAGATATCGCGAAACGAAAAACAGTGAATAGTTGCTGAAAATCTGCACTGTGCGCTTGGACGCACGGGTCGTGCGCTTGGGGCGCTTTGGACAGTTTTGGTTCTGTCTCTCGTGCGCTTGGGC
Organism: Astragalus membranaceus; assembly: GCA_039519185.1. Lineage (NCBI taxonomy): Eukaryota > Viridiplantae > Streptophyta > Magnoliopsida > Fabales > Fabaceae > Astragalus > Astragalus membranaceus. The sequence goes on from JAZGSX010000011.1 coordinate 92,054, forward strand.
GCATGGCCGAGCGCTTGGGGCGCTTTGGACAGTTTTGGTTCTGTCTCTCGTGCGCTTGGGCGCATGGCCGAGCGCTTGGGGCGCTTTTACCTGCTGTAAGTGAATTTTTGTGGCGGTTTCGCGCGAAAACCGCTATTCCGCTCAATTCCGATTCTCATTCCGATCGAAAACAGTTTTGACAACCATAAAAACAGTCCCAATCAAAGTCACACAATCAATCCATCCAATCAAAAACTCAATCAAAACGGGTTTTTACCAAAACACGACATATTCCGAAATAACGGTTTTTGACCGAAGATTTCTCGAACGATTCTCGTTTCGACCGAAAACAGTTTTCACACACATATAATCAAACCCAATCAACATCGAACAATCAATCAAATCGATCAAAATCATAATCAGATCGAATTTATCAAAAACGCGACGTATTTTCCAAATATCGGTTTTAAATCAAAATCTCTCGAATCAATTCACCAAAAATTCCATTTTTAACACGACGCAACCCGAGACTCGCCCCAATCGATTCCTAACCCGAATCAGGCAGTATCACGTAATATTCCAGTCCAGCGAAAGCGATAAAACAGTTTATCAATTAATTCGAAAAACAAAAATCCTAAACGTGAGTAAAACTCACCTATCGTGATGAAAATCACGAAACACCGAGACTTTCCGTGAAAACGTTTTTCTGGCATAACCGCACGAACGCTCCCCGAATCAATTCCACGCTTCGGCGACATCCGTAACCGCTCCCAAAGCTTCCCACTCGACCTCGAGAAATCTTTCGACCGTAAAACCGAATTCCCGAGATCATTGCACGTTCCGGCGACACACAAAACCGCTTCCAAAGCTTGAACCTACAATCAATCACAAAACTTCCATGGAATTACTATTCATTATCTCCAACCTCCAATCACCCATATTCACATATAAACCCAATTTTTGAACCCTAACCTTTAATTCTTCATAAACCCCAAATCGGACTTCAATATTCGCGTAATCCACCTTGAGCTCGCTCCCAAACACCATCCAAAGCTTTCCTTTGAGCTTGAACAACAAAAACCTCCATTTTGCTCATAAATTCGAAAATGGCAAAGTGAGAGAGAGTGAGTTGATGATGAAGATCTTGGTACCAAAACGAAGAGGAAGTAACGTTGAACATTTTTCGTGTTGGAAGGAAGTCGTTTCGGTGAACCGAAGTCCTCTCTTTTCCTCTTCTTCCTCCATGCCCCTTTCCTCTTCTTTCTCTTTTCTCTCTTTTCTCCTCTCTGTTTCTCTTCTATCGCTGCTTCCTTTCTTTTCTTTCTTTCTCTTTCAATTAATTATTTTCTTCTCCTCTCACACACACACGTGTACATATATATATTTATTTGATATATAAGCTGTAACGCGGTCCAATTACCATATTGATCGAATTCTCCTATTTCGATTCCGAAACTTCATTGATCCGTATTATCCGGTTAACGATCCGATGACAATCAATAAATAATTTTAGCACTCAATAAATTTACCAGTCGAGTACTAAATTAATTTAATTGGGTTAATATCCAAATAATTCTATTAATTATTTTGCGGGTGTTACAGATTCTATTGAGAATATTTCAGTAGAGGTTGTTGTTGTTGTTGTTGTTGTTCAAGAAGATAATAAAGATTCTATTGAGAATATTTAAGTAGAGGCTGTTGTTGTTGTTGTTGTTGTTGTTGTTGTTGTTGTTGTTCAAGAAGATAATAAAGATTCTATTGAGAATATTTCAGTAGAGTCTGTTGTTGTTGTTGTTGTTGTTCAAGAAGATAATAAAGATTCTATTGAGAATATTTCAGTAGAGGCTGTTGTTGTTGTTGTTGTTCAAGAAGATAATAAAGATTCTATTGAGAATATTTCAGTAGAGGCTGTTGTTGTTGTTGTTGTTGTTGTTGTTGTTGTTGTTCAAGAAGATAATAAAGATTCTATTGAGAATATTTCAGTAGAGGCTGTTGTTGTTGTTGTTGTTCAAGAAGATAATAAAGATTCTATTGAGAATATTTCAGTAGAGGCTGTTGTTGTTGTTGTTGTTGTTGTTGAAGAAGATAATAAAGATTCTATTGAGAATATTTTAGTAGAGGCTATTGTTGTTGTTGTTGTTGTTCAAGAAGATAATAAAGATTCTATTGAGAATATTTCAGTAGAGGCTGTTGTTGTTGTTGTTGTTGTTGTTGTTCAAGAAGATAATAAAGATTCTATTGAGAATATTTCAGTAGAGGCTGTTGTTGTTGTTGTTGTTGTTCAAGAAGATAATAAAGATTCTATTGAGAATATTTCAGTAGAGGCTGTTGTTGTTGTTGTTGTTGTTCAAGAAGATAATAAAGATTGTGTTGAGAATATTTCAGTAAAGGCTGTTGTTGTTGTTCAAGAAGATAATAAAGATTCTATTGAGAATATTTCAGTAGAGGTTGTTGTTGTTGTTGTTGTTGTTGTTCAAGAAGATAATAAAGATTCTGTTGAGAATATTTCAGTAGAGGCTGTTGTTGTTGTTCAAGAAGATAATAAAGATTCTATTGAGAATATTTCAGTAGAGGCTGTTGTTGTTGTTGTTGTTGTTGTTCAAGAAGATAATAAAGATTCTATTGAGAATATTTCAGTAGAGGCTGTTGTTGTTGTTGTTGTTCAAGAAGATAATAAAGATTCTATTGAAAATATTTCAGTAGAGGCTGTTGTTGTTGTTGTTGTTGTTGTTGTTGTTGTTCAAGAAAATAATAAAGATTCTATTGAGAATATTTCAGTAGAGGCTGTTGTTGTTGTTGTTGTTGTTCAAGAAGATAATAAAGATTCTATTGAGAATATTTCAGTAGAGGCTGTTGTTGTTGTTGTTGTTGTTCAAGAAGATAATAAAGATTCTATTGAGAATATTTCAGTAGAGGCTGTTGTTGTTGTTGTTGTTGTTGTTGTTGTTCAAGAAGATAATAAAGATTCTATTGAGAATATTTCAGTAGAGGCTGTTGTTGTTGTTGTTGTTGTTCAAGAAGATAATAAAGATTCTATTGAGAATATTTCAGTAGAGGCTGTTGTTGTTGTTGTTGTTGTTGTTGAAGAAGATAATAAAGATTCTATTGAGAATATTTCAGTAGAGGTTGTTGTTGTTGTTGTTCAAGAAGATAATAAAGATTCTATTGAGAATATTTCAGTAGAGGCTGCTGTTGTTGTTGTTGTTCAAGAAGATAATAAAGATTCTATTGAGAATATTTCAGTAGAGGCTGTTGTTGTTGTTGTTGTTGTTGTTGTTGTTGTTGTTGTTGTTGTTGTTGTTGTTCAAGAAAATAATAAAGATTCTATTGAGAATATTTCAGTAGAGGCTGTTGTTGTTGTTGTTGTTGTTCAAGAAGATAATAAAGATTCTATTGAGAATATTTCAGTAGAGGCTGTTGTTGTTGTTGTTGTTGTTGTTGTTCAAGAAGATAATAAAGATTCTATTGAGTATATTTCAGTAGAGGCTGTTGTTGTTGTTGTTGTTGTTGTTGTTCAAGAAGATAATAAAGATTCTGTTGAGAATATTTCAGTAGAGGCTGTTGTTGTTGTTCAAGAAGATAATAAAGATTCTATTGAGAATATTTCAGTAGAGGCTGTTGTTGTTGTTCAAGAAGATAATAAAGATTCTATTGAGAATATTTCAGTAGAGGCTGTTGTTGTTGTTGTTGTTGTTGTTGTTGTTGTTGTTGTTGTTGTTCAAGAAGATAATAAAGATTCTATTGAGAATATTTCAGTAGAGGCTGTTGTTATTGTTGTTGTTGTTGTTGTTGTTCGAGAAGATAATAAAGATTCTATTGAGAATATTTCAGTAGAGGCTGTTGTTGTTGTTGTTGTTCAAGAAGATAATAAAGATTCTATTGAGAATATTTCAGTAGAGGCTGTTGTTGTTGTTGTTGTTGTTGTTCAAGAAAATAATAAAGATTCTATTGAGAATATTTCAGTAGAGGCTGTTGTTGTTGTAGTTGTTGTTGTTGTTGTTCAAGAAGATAATAAAGATTCTATTGAGAATATTTCAGTAGAGGCTGTTGTTGTTGTTGTTGTTCAAGAAGATAATAAAGATTCTATTGAGAATATTTCAGTAGAGTCTGTTGTTGTTGTTGTTGTTCAAGAAGATAATAAAGATTCTATTGAGAATATTTCAGTAGAGGCTGTTGTTGTTGTTGTTGTTGTTGTTCAAGAAAATAATAAAGATTCTATTGAGAATATTTCAGTAGAGGTTGTTGTTGTTGTTGTTGTTATTGTTCAAGAAGATAATAAAGATTCTATTGAGAATATTTCAGTAGAGGCTGTTGTTGTTGTTGTTGTTGTTCAAGAAGATAATAAAGATTCTGTTGAGAATATTTCAGTAGAGGCTGTTGTTGTTGTTGTTGTTGTTCAAGAAGATAATAAAGATTCTCTTGAGAATATTTCAGTAGAGGCTGTTGTTGTTGTTGTTGTTGTTGTTGTTCAAGAAGATAATAAAGATTCTATTGAGAATATTTCAGTAGAGGCTGTTGTTGTTGTTGTTGTTGTTGTTGTTCAAAAAGATAATAAAGATTCTATTGAGAATATTTCAGTAGAGGCTGTTGTTGTTGTTGTTGTTGTTGTTGTTCAAGAAGATAATAAAGATTCTATTGAGAATATTTCAGTAGAGGCTGTTGTTGTTGTTCTTGTTGTTGTTCAAGAAGATAATAAAGATTCTATTGAGAATATTTCAGTAGAGGTTGTTGTTGTTGTTGTTGTTGTTTAAAGAAGATAATAAAGATTCTATTGAGAATATTTCAGTAGAGGTTGTTGTTGTTGTTGTTGTTGTTCAAGAAGATAATAAAGATTCTATTGAGAATATTTCAGTAGAGGCTGTTGTTGTTGTTGTTGTTCAAGAAGATAATAAAGATCCTATTGAGAATATTTCAGTAGAGGCTGTTGTTGTTGTTGTTGTTGTTGTTGTTGTTCAAGAAGATAATAAAGATTCTATTGAGAATATTTCAGTAGAGGCTGTTGTTGTTGTTGTTGTTCAAGAAGATAATAAAGATTCTATTGAGAATATTTCAGTAGAGGTTGTTGTTGTTGTTGTTGTTGTTGTTCAAGAAGATAATAAAGATTCTATTGAAAATATTTTAGTAGAGGCTGTTGTTGTTGTTGTTGTTGTTGTTCAAGAAGATAATAAAGATTCTATTGAGAATATTTCAGTAGAGGCTGTTGTTGTTGTTGTTGTTGTTCAAGAAGATAATAAAGATTCTATTGAGAATATTTCAGTAGAGGCTGTTGTTGTTGTTGTTGTTGTTCAAGAAGATAATAAAGATTCTATTGAGAATATTTCAGTAGAGGCTGTTGTTGTTGTTGTTGTTGTTGTTGTTGTTGTTGTTCAAGAAGATAATAAAGATTCTATTGAGAATATTTCAGTAGAGGCTGTTGTTGTTGTTGTTTTTTTTTGTTGTTGTTGTTGTTGTTGTTGTTGTGGTGGTTGTTGTTGTGGTTGTTGTTGTGGTTGTTGTTGTGGTTGTTGTTGTTGTTGTTGTTGTTGTTGTTGTTGTTGTTGTTGTTGTTGTTGCTGTTGTTGTTGTTGTTGTTGTTGTTGTTGTTGTTCAAGAAGATAATAAAGATTCTATTGAGAATATTTCAGTAGAGGCTGTTGTTGTTGTTGTTGTTGTTGTTGTTGTTGTTGTTGTTGTTGTTCAAGAAGATAATAAAGATTCTATTGAGAATATTTCAGTAGAGGCTGTTGTTGTTGTTGTTGTTGTTGTTGTTGTTCAAGAAGATAATAAAGATTCTATTGAGAATATTTCAGTAGAGGCTGTTGTTGTTGTTGTTGTTGTTCAAGAAGATAATAAAGATTCTATTGAGAATATTTCAGTAGAGGCTGTTGTTGTTGTTGTTGTTGTTGTTGTTGTTGTTGTTGTTGTTCAAGAAGATCATAAAGATTCTATTGAGAATATTTCAGTAGAGGTTGTTGTTGTTGTTGTTGTTGTTGTTCAAGAAGATAATAAAGATTCTATTGAGAATATTTAAGTAGAGGCTGTTGTTGTTGTTGTTGTTCAAGAAGATAATAAAGATTCTATTGAGAATATTTCAGTAGAGGCTGTTGTTGTTGTTGTTGTTGTTGTTCAAGAAGATAATAAAGATTCTATTGAGAATATTTCAGTAGAGGCTGTTGTTGTTGTTGTTGTTGTTCAAGAAGATAATAAAGATTCTATTGAGAATATTTCAGTAGAGGCTGTTGTCGTTGTTGTTGTTGTTGTTGTTGTTCAAGAAGATAATAAAGATTCTATTGAGAATATTTCAGTAGAGGCTGTTGTTGTTGTTGTTGTTCAAGAAGATAATAAAGATTCTATTGAGAATATTTCAGTAGAGGCTGTTGTTGTTGTTGTTGTTGTTCAAGAAGATAATAAAGATTCTATTGAGAATATTTTAGTAGAGGCTATTGTTGTTGTTGTTGTTGTTCAAGAAGATAATAAAGATTCTATTGAGAATATTTCAGTAGAGGCTGTTGTTGTTGTTGTTGTTGTTGTTGTTGTTCAAGAAGATAATAAAGATTCTATTGAGAATATTTCAGTAGAGGCTGTTGTTGTTGTTGTTGTTGTTGTTGTTGTTCAGGAAGATAATAAAGATTCTATTGAGAATATTTCAGTAGAGGCTGTTGTTGTTGTTGTTGTTGTTCAAGAAGATAATAAAGATTGTGTTGAGAATATTTCAGTAAAGGCTGTTGTTGTTGTTCAAGAAGATAATAAAGATTCTATTGAGAATATTTCAGTAGAGGTTGTTGTTGTTGTTGTTGTTGTTGTTCAAGAAGATAATAAAGATTCTGTTGAGAATATTTCAGTAGAGGCTGTTGTTGTTGTTCAAGAAGATAATAAAGATTCTATTGAGAATATTTCAGTAGAGGCTGTTGTTGTTGTTGTTGTTGTTCAAGAAGATAATAAAGATTCTATTGAGAATATTTCAGTAGAGGCTGTTGTTGTTGTTGTTGTTGTTGTTCAAGAAAATAATAAAGATTCTATTGAGAATATTTCAGTAGAGGCTGTTGTTGTTGTTGTTGTTGTTCAAGAAGATAATAAAGATTCTATTGAGAATATTTCAGTAGAGGCTATTGTTGTTGTTGTTGTTGTTGTTGTTCAAGAAGATAATAAAGATTCTATTGAGAATATTTCAGTAGAGGCTGTTGTTGTTGTTGTTGTTGTTGTTGTTGTTGTTCAAGAAGATAATAAAGATTCTATTGAGAATATTTCAGTAGAGGCTGTTGTTGTTGTTGTTGTTGTTCAAGAAGATAATAAAGATTCTATTGAGAATATTTCAGTAGAGGCTGTTGTTGTTGTTGTTGTTGTTCAAGAAGATAATAAAGATTCTATTGAGAATATTTCAGTAGAGGTTGTTGTTGTTGTTGTTCAAGAAGATAATAAAGATTCTATTGAGAATATTTCAGTAGAGGCTGTTGTTGTTGTTGTTGTTCAAGAAGATAATAAAGATTCTATTGAGAATATTTCAGTAGAGGCTGTTGTTGTTGTTGTTGTTGTTGTTGTTGTTGTTGTTGTTGTTGTTCAAGAAAATAATAAAGATTCTATTGAGAATATTTCAGTAGAGGCTGTTGTTGTTGTTGTTGTTGTTCAAGAAGATAATAAAGATTCTATTGAGAATATTTCAGTAGAGGCTGTTGTTGTTGTTGTTGTTGTTGTTGTTGTTCAAGAAGATAATAAAGATTCTATTGAGAATATTTCAGTAGAGGCTGTTGTTGTTGTTGTTGTTGTTCAAGAAGATAATAAAGATTCTGTTGAGAATATTTCAGTAGAGGCTGTTGTTGTTGTTCAAGAAGATAATAAAGATTCTATTGAGAATATTTCAGTAGAGGCTGTTGTTGTTGTTCAAGAAGATAATAAAGATTCTATTGAGAATATTTCAGTAGAGGCTGTTGTTGTTGTTGTTGTTGTTGTTGTTGTTGTTGTTGTTGTTGTTCAAGAAGATAATAAAGATTCTATTGAGAATATTTCAGTAGAGGCTGTTGTTATTGTTGTTGTTGTTGTTGTTGTTCAAGAAGATAATAAAGATTCTATTGAGAATATTTCAGTAGAGGCTGTTGTTGTTGTTGTTGTTCAAGAAGATAATAAAGATTCTATTGAGAATATTTCAGTAGAGGCTGTTTGTAACACCCCTTTTTCTACCCCTTTGTTTATTTGACGAAAAATCAGAGTACGCAAAAAAAAAAAAATCTTTTTCTTTTATTACACCAAAAGGAGTGTCACATTTCATCCAAAAACCAATAACAATAAATGAATAAATAAAAACATTTAACAACCATAACATCCTAGCAAACTAATCAAATGGCCACAAATGACTCTATTGACCAACCCCGAGTGCTACATATCAGAGCAGACACCGACCCGACTACGTGAAGGTAAAATGCCTTCACTCGAACTCACCTGTAAACGTACCACAGAAAGGGGGTGAGATATCTCACACATAATAGGAATAAATGATAGGGCATATGATAGAATATGACACCTATGTCTACCACGTCAACTACAAAACATCACATACAAGATCAAGGGCAGAACAGGCATTTATCACATTAAGGGCACAACAGTCAATTGCATCATCGTCAATACACAAATCATCAGCAGTAGTATAAGCCATCGTCAGTAACATCAAACAATCGTCAGTCATGAGAACATGCATGAAAATGCAGATGCATGTGGTACCAATCATCGTCCGTAATCATTGTCTATAAGTTTTAGGCCGAAGCCTCATCGTCTGTAATCATCGTCCGTAAATTTTAGGCCGAAGCCTCATCGTCTGTAATCATGCATATGGAATGCATGTGACACCATGAACAACGCACTAAAGCAATCATCAGCAACACAACAATTATTATTATTTTGGTCATAGACCCATCGTCTGTTATATTGCCAATAAAATAGGCACATCGTCTGTCATATCATCGTCAGTAAACATCAACGCATCGTCAATAATTATCAAACATCGAACATCGTCAGTAGACACCAAAGGACATCATCGGCCTTACGCACTCAAAATAGTTTTCAATGACAACTTTCAAATATAATAATTTTCTAAAATATTTTGAGACACCAAAACGCCTAAACGGACACCTTTGACAACACCAGAGACCAACGTCGGAAGATAGTTCATACTGCCCAGAAATTAGAATATTCAGGTGGGCACCTGAATAAGCTTCACAACGCGTTTTCAAACGTTCAAAACGGATAACCGAGTCAAAAGATATAACCAAAACAATTTTAGGAAAAATCCACCAAAACCGGAACGGCAACGGGCGCCAACGGCCAGAAACAAAGTCAGGCGCAAAGGGCGCAACTGACGCGGACAACACGGAACAGCAACGAAGTCGGGCCAATGCGCAACAGACACGAACAACACACGGAACGGAACAGACGCAGAAACCACGTATTTTGGCGAATTAATTAAAATAGCAAACGACATCGGATTTCAACAAATGAATACTCGTTGGAAAGCTCTATGTGTGTAGTTTTCATTCCTAAGTTCAGTTTTTCGAAAAGAGTGTTCAGTAAGTACAGTTTTTCAATTTACAACACTAGTACCAGAATTCGGACAGAATTGTTTAGTCATTTTGAAATCAAACTTTCTCCCTCGTTTCTCAGTGAAATTTAGTAAACCCAGTGCCTAATTTGTAGGTAATTGTGTCTAGTTTTCCAAAAGACAAACCATATAATTTTTAGACAACTATAACATTCACGATCACCGAATTACTGAACTTGCACCAAAACCGCACCCAGAATTTTCCAGCAACATCTAAGGGCGCCTAGGGCGCCTAGGACCCATCCCAAATCAGATTTTTCACCAAATCATCCTAACACTTTAAATCCCCAAATAAAATCCATCAAGCCAATCATTAAATCAAAATCATTAGGCCACTTGGCCATCATCATAGTCATCAAAAATCACTCCAATGCCACAAAATCAATAAAACAAGTAGTTGGCATGCGATCATGTTATAAACAACATCAACACTAAATTTTCGTAATTAGCAACCATAATCAACAATCAAACATAGAAAATTGAAGAGGCATGCAATCATTCATCACACAAAGGAATTCAACATGCCCATCATCATAATCATCATAAATTTGCATAGATCTAAGTATGGCAACATAAAGGAATTCAATCATGCAAGTTACATCAAATCAACATATTCATGGCAACTAAGTGCCTATTCCCATAAACCCTATCATGAAAAACCCATTAGGTTAGAGAATCTCCCCCTTACCTTGAAATTAGATGAGCACTAAACTTGGAGATCGAGTCACCAATTGAGAAAGCACAACCCTCCTCTCCTCTTCCTTAGATCTAACGAGATTCCTCCTTGGATGATCACTAGCAACGAAATTACCAAGCTCCTCCCTCCTCTCTTGCTGGCCGTACACTCCTCTCCTAGCTTTTCCTTAAGCCTCTCCTTCAAAATCTCTTGATTGTTTTCTAAAAGGTGTGAATGAATGACCTAAACCCTAACTCTTAAACATATATAGGCGCCTAGGATCAAGGGATTGGGTCATGGGCTTTTCTTCTACCACTTAAACCTAATTGGATAATTAAGTTATGCCACCTCCTAATTAACCAAATAAATCCCCTAATTATTTTAATACCTCTCCACATTTATATTTCTACTAATTAACACCACCAATTATTTTATTATTATTTCTAACACCTAAATCCTATTTTATTAATTAAATAAATACCAAATAAATATTTAATTAAATTTGGGGTGTTACAACCCTCCCCCACTTAAAAGAATTTCGTCCTCGAAATTCATAAGCTAAACATAAAACAGCAAATACAACACACAAGCAAATCACAGAGTTCACACAAGAAAAAAAAAAAATAACAAGCAATACCATACTAGTAGGAGCATCTCCCCCACTAGTTCTCTTACCATTTACCTTCGCGATCAGGATCATCTCTGCAACACAAACCACAGTCAGAATAAAAGACAACAGTTGGTCGCTAACCGACACAACGACTCGATGACTCGGCCGGACGGACCAACCATTGCTCTGATACCACTAATGTAACACCCCTTTTTCTACCCCTTTGTTTATTTGACGAAAAATCAGAGTACGCAAAAAAAAAAAATCTTTTTCTTTTATTACACCAAAAGGAGTGTCACATTTCATCCAAAAACCAATAACAATAAATGAATAAATAAAAACATTTAACAACCATAACATCCTAGCAAACTAATCAAATGGCCACAAATGACTCTATTGACCAACCCCGAGTGCTACATATCAGAGCAGACACCGACCCGACTACGTGAAGGTAAAATGCCTTCACTCGAACTCACCTGTAAACGTACCACAGAAAGGGGGTGAGATATCTCACACATAATAGGAATAAATGATAGGGCATATGATAGAATATGACACCTATGTCTACCACGTCAACTACAAAACATCACATACAAGATCAAGGGCAGAACAGGCATTTATCACATTAAGGGCACAACAGTCAATTGCATCATCGTCAATACACAAATCATCAGCAGTAGTATAAGCCATCGTCAGTAACATCAAACAATCGTCAGTCATGAGAACATGCATGAAAATGCAGATGCATGTGGTACCAATCATCGTCCGTAATCATTGTCTATAAGTTTTAGGCCGAAGCCTCATCGTCTGTAATCATCGTCCGTAAATTTTAGGCCGAAGCCTCATCGTCTGTAATCATGCATATGGAATGCATGTGACACCATGAACAACGCACTAAAGCAATCATCAGCAACACAACAATTATTATTATTTTGGTCATAGACCCATCGTCTGTTATATTGCCAATAAAATAGGCACATCGTCTGTCATATCATCGTCAGTAAACATCAACGCATCGTCAATAATTATCAAACATCGAACATCGTCAGTAGACACCAAAGGACATCATCGGCCTTACGCACTCAAAATAGTTTTCAATGACAACTTTCAAATATAATAATTTTCTAAAATATTTTGAGACACCAAAACGCCTAAACGGACACCTTTGACAACACCAGAGACCAACGTCGGAAGATAGTTCATACTGCCCAGAAATTAAAATATTCAGGTGGGCACCTGAATAAGCTTCACAACGCGTTTTCAAACGTTCAAAACGGATAACCGAGTCAAAAGATATAACCAAAACAATTTTAGGAAAAATCCACCAAAACCGGAACGGCAACGGGCGCCAACGGCCAGAAACAAAGTCAGGCGCAAAGGGCGCAACTGACGCGGACAACACGGAACAGCAACGAAGTCGGGCCAATGCGCAACAGACACGAACAACACACGGAACGGAACAGACGCAGAAACCACGTATTTTGGCGAATTAATTAAAATAGCAAACGACATCGGATTTCAACAAATGAATACTCGTTGGAAAGCTCTATGTGTGTAGTTTTCATTCCTAAGTTCAGTTTTTCGAAAAGAGTGTTCAGTAAGTACAGTTTTTCAATTTACAACACTAGTACCAGAATTCGGACAGAATTGTTTAGTCATTTTGAAATCAAACTTTCTCCCTCGTTTCTCAGTGAAATTTAGTAAACCCAGTGCCTAATTTGTAGGTAATTGTGTCTAGTTTTCCAAAAGACAAACCATATAATTTTTAGACAACTATAACATTCACGATCACCGAATTACTGAACTTGCACCAAAACCGCACCCAGAATTTTCCAGCAACATCTAAGGGCGCCTAGGGCGCCTAGGACCCATCCCAAATCAGATTTTTCACCAAATCATCCTAACACTTTAAATCCCCAAATAAAATCCATCAAGCCAATCATTAAATCAAAATCATTAGGCCACTTGGCCATCATCATAGTCATCAAAAATCACTCCAATGCCACAAAATCAATAAAACAAGTAGTTGGCATGCGATCATGTTATAAACAACATCAACACTAAATTTTCGTAATTAGCAACCATAATCAACAATCAAACATGGAAAATTGAAGAGGCATGCAATCATTCATCACACAAAGGAATTCAACATGCCCATCATCATAATCATCATAAATTTGCATAGATCTAAGTATGGCAACATAAAGGAATTCAATCATGCAAGTTACATCAAATCAATATATTCATGGCAACTAAGTGCCTATTCCCATAAACCCTATCATGAAAAACCCATTAGGTTAGAGAATCTCCCCCTTACCTTGAAATTAGATGAGCACTAAACTTGGAGATCGAGTCACCAATTGAGAAAGCACAACCCTCCTCTCCTCTTCCTTAGATCTAACGAGATTCCTCCTTGGATGATCACTAGCAACGAAATTACCAAGCTCCTCCCTCCTCTCTTGCTGGCCGTACACTCCTCTCCTAGCTTTTCCTTAAGCCTCTCCTTCAAAATCTCTTGATTGTTTTCTAAAAGGTGTGAATGAATGACCTAAACCCTAACTCTTAAACATATATAGGCGCCTAGGATCAAGGGATTGGGTCATGGGCTTTTCTTCTACCACTTAAACCTAATTGGATAATTAAGTTATGCCACCTCCTAATTAACCAAATAAATCCCCTAATTATTTTAATACCTCTCCACATTTATATTTCTACTAATTAACACCACCAATTATTTTATTATTATTTCTAACACCTAAATCCTATTTTATTAATTAAATAAATACCAAATAAATATTTAATTAAATTTGGGGTGTTACACTGTTGTTGTTGTTGTTGTTGTTGTTCAAGAAAATAATAAAGATTCTATCGAGAATATTTCAGTAGAGGCTGTTGTTGTTGTAGTTGTTGTTGTTGTTGTTCAAGAAGATAATAAAGATTCTATTGAGAATATTTCAGTAGAGGCTGTTGTTGTTGTTGTTGTTGTTGTTCAAGAAGATAATAAAGATTCTATTGAGAATATTTCAGTAGAGGCTGTTGTTGTTGTTGTTGTTGTTGTTCAAGAAGATAATAAAGATTTTATTGAGAATATTTCAGTAGAGGCTGTTGTTGTTGTTGTTGTTATTGTTCAAGAAGATAATAAAGATTCTATTGAGAATATTTCAGTAGAGGCTGTTGTTGTTGTTGTTGTTGTTCAAGAAGATAATAAAGATTCTGTTGAGAATATTTCAGTAGAGGCTGTTGTTGTTGTTGTTGTTGTTCAAGAAGATAATAAAGATTCTCTTGAGAATATTTCAGTAGAGGCTGTTGTTGTTGTTGTTGTTGTTGTTCAAGAAGATAATAAAGATTCTATTGAGAATATTTCAGTAGAGGCTGTTGTTGTTGTTGTTGTTGTTGTTGTTGTTCAAAAAGATAATAAAGATTCTATTGAGAATATTTCGGTAGAGGCTGTTGTTGTTGTTGTTGTTGTTGTTGTTCAAGAAGATAATAAAGATTCTATTGAGAATATTTCAGTAGAGGCTGTTGTTGTTGTTCTTGTTGTTGTTCAAGAAGATAATAAAGATTCTATTGAGAATATTTCAGTAGAGGTTGTTGTTGTTGTTGTTGTTGTTTAAAGAAGATAATAAAGATTCTATTGAGAATATTTCAGTAGAGGTTGTTGTTGTTGTTGTTGTTGTTCAAGAAGATAATAAAGATTCTATTGAGAATATTTCAGTAGAGGCTGTTGTTGTTGTTGTTGTTCAAGAAGATAATAAAGATCCTATTGAGAATATTTCAGTAGAGGCTGTTGTTGTTGTTGTTGTTGTTGTTGTTGTTGTTGTTCAAGAAGATAATAAAGATTCTATTGAGAATATTTCAGTAGAGGCTGTTGTTGTTGTTGTTGTTGTTGTTGTTGTTGTTCAAGAAGATAATAAAGATTCTATTGAGAATATTTCAGTAGAGGCTGTTGTTGTTGTTGTTGTTCAAAAAGATAATAAAGATTCTGTTGAGAATATTTCAGTAGAGGCTGTTGTTGTTGTTGTTGTTGTTCAAGAAGATAATAAAGATTCTATTGAGAATATTTCAGTAGAGGCTGTTGTTGTTGTTGTTGTTGTTGTTCAAGAAGATAATAAAGATTCTGTTGAGAATATTTCAGTAGAGGTTGTTGTTGTTGTTCAAGAAGATAATAAAGATTCTATTGAGAATATTTCAGTAGAGGCTGTTGTTGTTGTTGTTGTTGTTGTTGTTCAAGAAGATAATAAAGATTCTATTGAGAATATTTCAGTAGAGGCTGTTGTTGTTGTTGTTGTTGTTGTTGTTGTTGTTGTTCAAGAAGATAATAAAGATTCTATTGAGAATATTTCAGTAGAGGCTGTTGTTGTTGTTGTTGTTGTTGTTGTTCAAGAAGATAATAAAGATTCTATTGAGAATATTTCAGTAGAGGCTGTTGTTGTTGTTGTTGTTCAAGAAGATAATAAAGATTCTATTGAGAATATTTAAGTAGAGGCTGTTGTTGTTGTTGTTGTTGTTCAAGAAAATAATAAAGATTCTATTGAGAATATTTCAGTAGAGGCTGTTGTTGTTGTAGTTGTTGTTGTTGTTGTTCAAGAAGATAATAAAGATTCTATTGAGAATATTTCAGTAGAGGCTGTTGTTGTTGTTGTTGTTGTTGTTGTTCAAGAAGATAATAAAGATTCTATTGAGAATATATCAGTAGAGGCTGTTGTTGTTGTTGTTGTTGTTGTTGTTGTTCAAGAAGATAATAAAGATTCTATTGAGAATATTTCAGTAGAGGCTGTTGTTGTTGTTGTTGTTGTTGTTCAAGAAGATAATAAAGATTTTATTGAGAATATTTCAGTAGAGGCTGTTGTTGTTGTTGTTGTTGTTCAAGAAGATAATAAAGATTCTATTGAGAATATTTCAGTAGAGGCTGTTGTTGTTGTTGTTGTTGTTGTTCAAGAAGATAATAAAGATTCTGTTGAGAATATTTCAGTAGAGGCTGTTGTTGTTGTTGTTGTTGTTTAAAGAAGATAATAAAGATTCTATTGAGAATATTTCAGTAGAGGTTGTTGTTGTTGTTGTTGTTGTTCAAGAAGATAATAAAGATTCTATTGAGAATATTTCAGTAGAGGCTGTTGTTGTTGTTGTTGTTCAAGAAGATAATAAAGATCCTATTGAGAATATTTCAGTAGAGGCTGTTGTTGTTGTTGTTGTTGTTGTTGTTGTTGTTCAAGAAGATAATAAAGATTCTATTGAGAATATTTCAGTAGAGGCTGTTGTTGTTGTTGTTGTTGTTCAAAAAGATAATAAAGATTCTGTTGAGAATATTTCAGTAGAGGCTGTTGTTGTTGTTGTTGTTGTTCAAGAAGATAATAAAGATTCTATTGAGAATATTTCAGTAGAGGCTGTTGTTGTTGTTGTTGTTGTTGTTGTTCAAGAAAATAATAAAGATTCTATTGAGAATATTTCAGTAGAGGCTGTTGTTGTTGTAGTTGTTGTTGTTGTTGTTCAAGAAGATAATAAAGATTCTATTGAGAATATTTCAGTAGAGGCTGTTGTTGTTGTTGTTGTTGTTGTTCAAGAAGATAATAAAGATTCTATTGAGAATATATCAGTAGAGGCTGTTGTTGTTGTTGTTGTTGTTGTTGTTGTTGTTGTTCAAGAAGATAATAAAGATTCTATTGAGAATATTTCAGTAGAGGCTGTTGTTGTTGTTGTTGTTGTTCAAGAAGATAATAAAGATTTTATTGAGAATATTTCAGTAGAGGCTGTTGTTGTTGTTGTTGTTGTTCAAGAAGATAATAAAGATTCTATTGAGAATATTTCAGTAGAGGCTGTTGTTGTTGTTGTTGTTGTTGTTCAACAAGATAATTAAGATTCTGTTAAGAATATTTCAGTAGAGGCTGTTGTTGTTGTTGTTGTTGTTTAAAGAAGATAATAAAGATTCTATTGAGAATATTTCAGTAGAGGTTGTTGTTGTTGTTGTTGTTGTTCAAGAAGATAATAAAGATTCTATTGAGAATATTTCAGTAGAGGCTGTTGTTGTTGTTGTTGTTCAAGAAGATAATAAAGATCCTATTGAGAATATTTCAGTAGAGGCTGTTGTTGTTGTTGTTGTTGTTGTTGTTGTTGTTCAAGAAGATAATAAAGATTCTATTGAGAATATTTCAGTAGAGGCTGTTGTTGTTGTTGTTGTTGTTCAAAAAGATAATAAAGATTCTGTTGAGAATATTTCAGTAGAGGCTGTTGTTGTTGTTGTTGTTGTTCAAGAAGATAATAAAGATTCTATTGAGAATATTTCAGTAGAGGCTGTTGTTGTTGTTGTTGTTGTTGTTGTTCAAGAAGATAATAAAGATTCTATTGAGAATATTTCAGTAGAGGCTGTTGTTGTTGTTGTTGTTGTTGTTGTTCAAGAAGATAATAAAGATTCTATTGAGAATATTTCAGTAGAGGCTGTTGTTGTTGTTGTTGTTCAAGAAGATAATAAAGATTTTATTGAGAATATTTCAGTAGAGGCTGTTGTTGTTGTTGTTGTTGTTCAAGAAGATAATAAAGATTCTATTGAGAATATTTCAGTAGAGGCTGTTGTTGTTGTTGTTGTTGTTGTTCAAGAAGATAATAAAGATTCTGTTAAGAATATTTCAGTAGAGGCTGTTGTTGTTGTTGTTGTTGTTTAAAGAAGATAATAAAGATTCTATTGAGAATATTTCAGTAGAGGTTGTTGTTGTTGTTGTTGTTGTTCAAGAAGATAATAAAGATTCTATTGAGAATATTTCAGTAGAGGCTGTTGTTGTTGTTGTTGTTCAAGAAGATAATAAAGATCCTATTGAGAATATTTCAGTAGAGGCTGTTGTTGTTGTTGTTGTTGTTGTTGTTGTTGTTGTTCAAGAAGATAATAAAGATTCTATTGAGAATATTTCAGTAGAGGCTGTTGTTGTTGTTGTTGTTGTTCAAAAAGATAATAAAGATTCTGTTGAGAATATTTCAGTAGAGGCTGTTGTTGTTGTTGTTGTTGTTCAAGAAGATAATAAAGATTCTATTGAGAATATTTCAGTAGAGGCTGTTGTTGTTGTTGTTGTTGTTGTTGTTGTTCAAGAAGATAATAAAGATTCTATTGAGAATATTTCAGTAGAGGCTG
>JAZGSX010000011.1:115000-160000 GCA_039519185.1 Astragalus membranaceus
CTCTCGGTATGTCGTAAAATAAACAAAGTACGGCACCGACTGCGGAACATCGCTAACCCCGGTGTATCGTACAACAAACAAAGTACGGCACCGACTGTAGAACATTGCTAACCCCGGTGTATCGTACAATAATCTTTAACATAACACCGACTGCGGAACATCGCTAACCCCGGTGAACGTGTTAACACAAGTACGACACCGACTGCAAAACACTGCTAACCCCGGTGTATCGTACAACAAACAAAATACGGCATCGACTGCGAAACACCGCTAACCCCGGAGTACCGTATAACAATCTTTAACATAACACCGACTGCGAAACACCGCTAACCCCGGCGAACCCCAATACCAATAGTGTTTCCCAATAGCACGGAGCCTAGGGTAAGGGTGCATGACTACCCCGCCTAGTATGTTAACATGGGTCGTCACCCAACTCGATATAATAAATATATATCTACAGTACTATGAACCCACGGTCCATCAAATCAGACAATCAATGAAACACTTTCATCCACAATTTTATAAAATCCAAGTTCACACTCGCAATCTAGTTGACCACTTTTCGACACAACTTTCAATATCAAAAACAGTTCATTTTGCCTTAAAAATAGAATATTCAGTTAGGCCTCTGAATAAGCTTTCCAACGCATCTTAGAACACCTCAATCGGGTTCCCGGATCAAAAGTTATCACGAAACGAAAAACAGTGTTTGGTTGCTGAAAATCTGCAAAGTGGCGTGCGAGTGGCGCGTGGCGCGCAAGTGGCGCGCGAGCTGACAGTAGGATCTGTCAAGTGGCGCGCGAGTGGCGCGCGTCGCGTGGACTGACAGTAGGGGGGGTCTGTCAAGTGCAGAATTTGGCGGTTTCGCGCGAAAACCGCGATTCCGCTTAATTCCGATTCTCGTTCCGATTGAAAACAGTCCAAACAAACAGAAAAACAGATTCAACCAATATCACACAATCATTCAAATCAATCAATGTCTCAATCAAAACGGTTTTTATCAAAAACGACATATTTTCCAAATAGCGGTTTTGACTCAAGATCTCTCGACATCAATTGACGTAAAAATACTCGAAACATAAAAACATCCTAAGCGTGAGTAAAACTCACCCTTGAAGCGTGAACCACGATCGAGCCGAATTCTCCGAGTAACCACACGAACATTCCCCGCTTAAACTTTCTGTTCCGACGACGCTCGAATCCGCTTCCAAAACTTTCCGCTCGATCACGACACCTCTTTTTGACCGAAACGCCGAATTCCCTGAAATTCTCCACGGATACTATTCATCATCTTCCTCCTCTAACCTTCATGACACTATTTGTAACACCCCTTTTCTAATAACTTTACTTTTAATAACATCAGAGTCTCTTTTTTTTTTTGAAAACAATTAAAGTGAGTGCTACATTTGCTCCATAAAAATCAAGATACATAACACCATAAGGAAAAGGTTTAGTTCGCATCAACTAAATCCAATCACCATCAGCAGCGGAATAATAATCAGTTCAAAATTAAAGCCAATACATCACCAATGAAAACTAACAGTTTTAGGAAAATAAAGCATAAACATAAGGACACCCCCCCCCCTGGTGCTACGTATCAGAGCGTGACACTTCCTACCAGACGAAGGCATAAGAAATCCTTCACTCGCTATTACCTGCACGTTGCCGACATAAGAAGCAACATAAAAGCAGTAGGGTGAGTCTCTTTTCATAATTAATAACATATGAGAATTAAGCACTGCATAGGAAAAGGAAACCAGGCACACCAATTCATAACAATAGGAAACATTCGCATCAGCATACTAAATTCCAAACAGCACTATATAATATATGATTATGTATGTAATGCAACCCAAACTCCACGGGTACATGCATGTCGGATCCGTCACCAATACAAATAGGCCGTAGCCTCTGCTCACCAAATCAAAATTAGGCCGTAGCCTCTGCTCACCAATAATGCATATGTCCATGAGATGCTATGGGAATGCATTACAGCACACCAAGTCCAAGCAATTCATCATTTAAAATTCATGATCTCACCATTGTATATTAATCAGCTCACCACATTAAAATTAGGCCGTGGCCTCTGCTCACCAATCTCACCCTATCACACTCACCAATTCAGCTCACCACTCACACCAACACCAATTCAAATAGACCAGCTTAGGACATTGACACAACATGGGGAAAGTGGTTAAAAATAGTCATTTGGACACTTGAACACCCTCAGCCAGAAACACCAGTGAAAATAAATTATTTTTGCATAAAATTGAGACTATTGGATAGGCACTGAAATTAGCTTCAAAACGCATTTTGAACCGTTGGATTTGGATAACCGAGTCAAAAGTTATATTAAAAACAGTTTAGGAAAAATGTTAGACATTCTGGAAACAGGCGCATGGGCGCTGGGCGCCCAGGGGCAACACAGCGCTTGGCGCATGGGCGCTTGGCGCCCAGGAGGGGCAACACGCAACAGCGCACAGGCGCAATAGGCGCTTGGCGCCCAGGAGCAACACGCGCAACAGCGCACAGGCGCTAGGCGCCCAGGGGAACAAGCGCGCAACAGCGCACAGGCGCTAGGCGCCCAAGAGGCAACACGCGCACATAGGCGCTGGCGCCCAGAAGCAACACCCAGGGAACAGCAGCAACATGGCGCCCAAGCACTAGGCGCCTAAGGCCAACATGCTACACAACTCATTTTGCTTCGAAATTCATTTTGCACGAGCCAAATGCTCAGGACATGAAAACTCAATAAAAATTTTATCAAAAGCTGAACTTTAATTTTGGCGCCCATGCACTAGGCACCTAGTGAAATTACGCAACTCAACTCCTTTCTTGACCAAAATCAGTTTTCATGAGCCATTTTACCCAAGTATAAAAACCTGAAAACAATTTTCACAAAACTATCACCAGAACTTTGGGGCCCTTGGCGCCCATGACACAAGCAACGTGCCAAAACTGGCAGCACAGGGAACACAGTAGGCAACACAGGCAACAGGGACAGCAACACAGGCAACAGGGACAGCAACACAGGCAACAGAGACAGCAACACAGAATGGCAACACAGCAGTGCAACACAGGGCAACAGAATTTTTGGAAACAGGCGCAGCACACTGCTGGGCGCCTGGTGCCCATGACTAGGCGCAACACAGAATTTTTCAGCAATAGGCATATGGCGCCCAAGGCGCCTAGGGGTTCCCAAACAGAATTTTCTTCACTTTCTTTCACTAAATTACATTCACCAAAACACTCAATTACATGAATATTACTAAAGTGTCACCAAAATTCTCAATTTCACCAAATAATCATATGATCAAACATATGGTCTTCAATTCGCATTTAGCAACAATTCAAGCATCAACCATAAAATTCCCAACATAATAATTCAACACATAGCAACACAATATTATAATCCTCATCAATAACACAATTCAATCATGAAACTAACCTAGGACCCTAACCCTAAGCAATTCAAAATTCGCATAGTTATTAATAACAAATAGAGGACCCCCTAACCTTATGGAAGTCGAATTTGATAGCCAAGCTCTAAGTGAAGATTGCGCACCACCAATGAGCCTCCTCCTCTTCTCTATGAGCTTCGCCCCTTTCTCCTTCTTCTCTTCGCAACTCTCTTCTTCTCTCCTTTACGTTACTTTCTTTCTTTTCACAATTGGGTGAATTTGCCACTAACTCCCTAGACCCCAAGTAATTCGACTCCAATGCCAAAGTAATGGGTCACGGGCCTACTTGTGGATCACGGGCCCTTGCTCGCACCACTTAAATAGTAACAGCACCTCCTAATAAAATAAAATAAAATAAATATATTAAACCTTGAATTATTTAATTAAATTAAATAAATATTGTAAGCCTTAAATAATTTAATTAAATAAATAATTAAATTATTTTGGGGCGTTACAACTCTCCCCCACTTAGAATATTTCGTCCTCGAAATTACCTGAATCAAACAACTCCGGATATGCTTCCCGCATCCTGCTCTCCAGCTCCCAAGTCATACTCTCACCAGCAGCTCCTAACCAAACCACTTTCACCAAAAGAATTTCTTTCCCTCTCAGAGTCTTCACTTCTCTATCTTCAATCCGCACAGGCATAGTCTCCACGGTGAGATTATCCCGCACCTCTACTTCATCCATCTGAATCACATGGGACGGGTCCGGAACATACTTTCGAAGTTGTGACACGTGAAACACGTCATGCAAGTTCGAAAGATTAGGCGGCAAAGCCACCCTATATGCAACACTTCCCACCCTCTCCGTAATCTGATACGGACCAATGAAACGGGGAGTTAACTTCTTAGATTTCAAGGCACGCCCAACACCAGTCACCGGAGTGACTCTCAGGAACACATGATCACCGGCCTGAAACTCTAAATCCTTCCTTCTCTTATCATGATAGCTCTTTTGTCGACTCTGCGACGCTTTCATCCTCTCACGGATTAATTTTACCTTCTCAGTTGTTTCTCGCACAATTTCAGGCCCCAACACTGCACTCTCCCCAGATTCATACCAACACAACGGAGTCCTACATCTCCGACCATACAATGCCTCAAACGGTGCCATACCAATACTAGAGTGAAAACTGTTGTTATAGGTGAATTCTATCAACGAAAGATGAGAATCCCATGAACCTCCCTGCTCAAGAACACATGCCCTCAACAAATCCTCTAACGACTGAATAGTCCTCTCCGTCTGACCATCTGTCTGCGGATGATAAGCGGAGCTCAACCTCAACTTAGAACCCAAAGCTTCCTGCAAACTCTTCCAAAATTCAGAGGTGAATCTTGGATCTCTATCAGACACAATACTAAGCGGAACGCCATGCAACTTCACAATAGTCTTGATGTAGATTTCTGCCAACTTTGGAACTGGATAAGTCATATTAATTGGTAAGAAATGAGCAGACTTAGACAACCTGTCTACAATCACCCATATAGCATCAAACCCTCTCACTGTATTTGGCAAACCAGTTACAAAATCCATGGAAATGCTATCCCATTTCCATTCCGGAATCTCCAATGGTTGCATCAACCCCGCAGGCTTTTGATGCTCAATTTTAGACTTCTGACAAGTCAGACAAGAATACACAAACTGAGCCACATCCTTCTTCATACCAGGCCACCAGAACATTTTCTTCAAATCTTGGTACATTTTCGTAGCCCCGGGATGAATACTCAACTTGCTCCTATGGCTCTCCTCAAGAATCATTCTCTTCATCTCAGCATCGTCAGGAATGCAGATCCTATCTCTGAATCTCAATACACCTTGGGAATCTAACTTGAAATCTCTATCCACACCTTGATCATTCACAACTAACAGGTCTACTAACTTTACATCTGACTTTTGGGCTTCTCGGACACTGACCAAAAATTCATTTCCGATCTTCAACATCCCCAATCTGACACTCTGCGGTGTCACTTCACAAACCAGACTCATGTCTCGAAACTGCTCAATCAATTCTAACTCTTTCACCATCATAGCCGACATATGCAAACTCTTCCGACTTAAAGCATCAGCCACGACATTAGCTTTGCCGGGGTGATAGTTCAAGCCGAAATCATAATCCTTCAGCAATTCTAACCAACGTCTCTGTCTCATATTTAGCTCCTTCTGATCAAACAAGTATTTCAGACTCTTGTGGTCACTAAACACTTCAAATCTGGTACCATACAGATAATGCCTCCAAATTTTCAGCACAAACACAATTGCAGCTAGCTCCAAATCATGAGTAGGGTAGTTCTTCTCATGGGTCCTCAACTGTCTGGACGCATAAGCTACTACCTTACCCTCTTGCATCAATACACCTCCCAAACCCATCTTGGAAGCATCGCAATATACTACAAACGGTCGATCAGGAACAGGCAAAGTCAAAACGGGCGACGTGGTCAACCTCTTCTTCAACTCATTGAAGCTCTCCTCACAGCGTGCATCCCACACAAAAGCTCTTCCCTTACACGTCAATTGAGTCAACGGAAGTGCCAACTTCGAGAAACCTTCAATAAATCTCCTATAATACCCAGCTAATCCCAAGAAGCTTCTGATTTCTGTAACTGACTTCGGGCTCTCCCATTGAGACACAGCATCAACCTTGGCTGGGTCCACAGCTATACCATTACCAGAGATAATATGACCAAGGAAACCTACTTCATTCAGCCAGAACTCACACTTAGACAATTTTGCATACAATTTCTTTTCTTTCAGCACTTCTAGCACTAACCTCAAATGTTCTGCATGCTCCTCTTCTGTCTTAGAATACACCAGAATGTCGTCAATAAACACAACGACAAACCGATCCAAGTAACTATGGAAGGTACGATTCATGTACTCCATAAACACACCCGGCGCGTTGGTAACACCAAACGGCATCACAGAATACTCATAGTGCCCATATCTCGTTCTGAACGCTGTCTTCTGAACATCTTCATCCTTCACTTTATTCTGATGATATCCGGACCTCAAATCAATTTTGCTGAAAACACGGGCACCCACTAACTGATCCATCAAATCGTCAATTCTCGGAAGCGGATACTTGTTCTTGATAGCTACCTTATTCAACTGCCTATAATCAACACACAACCTCCTACAACAATCAGCAGCATCCCAACAACAGCAGCAGCAGCCCAACTACAGCAGCAGCAGCATCGATCCTCCCAGCCATCTCAGCTCACTTGCTACAAACAAACAACAGTTAGATATAACTGACAACACACCGTTGTCAGTTGACACTACGACTGGACAACTTGGCCGGACAGACCGAACCGCTCTGATACCACTAATGTAACACCCCTTTTCTAATAACTTTACTTTTAATAACATCAGAGTCTCTTTTTTTTTTGAAAACAATTAAAGTGAGTGCTACATTTGCTCCATAAAAATCAAGATACATAACACCATAAGGAAAAGGTTTAGTTCGCATCAACTAAATCCAATCACCATCAGCAGCGGAATAATAATCAGTTCAAAATTAAAGCCAATACATCACCAATGAAAACTAACAGTTTTAGGAAAATAAAGCATAAACATAAGGACACCCCCCCCCTGGTGCTACGTATCAGAGCGTGACACTTCCTACCAGACGAAGGCATAAGAAATCCTTCACTCGCTATTACCTGCACGTTGCCGACATAAGAAGCAACATAAAAGCAGTAGGGTGAGTCTCTTTTCATAATTAATAACATATGAGAATTAAGCACTGCATAGGAAAAGGAAACCAGGCACACCAATTCATAACAATAGGAAACATTCGCATCAGCATACTAAATTCCAAACAGCACTATATAATATATGATTATGTATGTAATGCAACCCAAACTCCACGGGTACATGCATGTCGGATCCGTCACCAATACAAATAGGCCGTAGCCTCTGCTCACCAAATCAAAATTAGGCCGTAGCCTCTGCTCACCAATAATGCATATGTCCATGAGATGCTATGGGAATGCATTACAGCACACCAAGTCCAAGCAATTCATCATTTAAAATTCATGATCTCACCATTGTATATTAATCAGCTCACCACATTAAAATTAGGCCGTGGCCTCTGCTCACCAATCTCACCCTATCACACTCACCAATTCAGCTCACCACTCACACCAACACCAATTCAAATAGACCAGCTTAGGACATTGACACAACATGGGGAAAGTGGTTAAAAATAGTCATTTGGACACTTGAACACCCTCAGCCAGAAACACCAGTGAAAATAAATTATTTTTGCATAAAATTGAGACTATTGGATAGGCACTGAAATTAGCTTCAAAACGCATTTTGAACCGTTGGATTTGGATAACCGAGTCAAAAGTTATATTAAAAACAGTTTAGGAAAAATGTTAGACATTCTGGAAACAGGCGCATGGGCGCTGGGCGCCCAGGGGCAACACAGCGCTTGGCGCATGGGCGCTTGGCGCCCAGGAGGGGCAACACGCAACAGCGCACAGGCGCAATAGGCGCTTGGCGCCCAGGAGCAACACGCGCAACAGCGCACAGGCGCTAGGCGCCCAGGGGAACAAGCGCGCAACAGCGCACAGGCGCTAGGCGCCCAAGAGGCAACACGCGCACATAGGCGCTGGCGCCCAGAAGCAACACCCAGGGAACAGCAGCAACATGGCGCCCAAGCACTAGGCGCCTAAGGCCAACATGCTACACAACTCATTTTGCTTCGAAATTCATTTTGCACGAGCCAAATGCTCAGGACATGAAAACTCAATAAAAATTTTATCAAAAGCTGAACTTTAATTTTGGCGCCCATGCACTAGGCACCTAGTGAAATTACGCAACTCAACTCCTTTCTTGACCAAAATCAGTTTTCATGAGCCATTTTACCCAAGTATAAAAACCTGAAAACAATTTTCACAAAACTATCACCAGAACTTTGGGGCCCTTGGCGCCCATGACACAAGCAACGTGCCAAAACTGGCAGCACAGGGAACACAGTAGGCAACACAGGCAACAGGGACAGCAACACAGGCAACAGGGACAGCAACACAGGCAACAGAGACAGCAACACAGAATGGCAACACAGCAGTGCAACACAGGGCAACAGAATTTTTGGAAACAGGCGCAGCACACTGCTGGGCGCCTGGTGCCCATGACTAGGCGCAACACAGAATTTTTCAGCAATAGGCATATGGCGCCCAAGGCGCCTAGGGGTTCCCAAACAGAATTTTCTTCACTTTCTTTCACTAAATTACATTCACCAAAACACTCAATTACATGAATATTACTAAAGTGTCACCAAAATTCTCAATTTCACCAAATAATCATATGATCAAACATATGGTCTTCAATTCGCATTTAGCAACAATTCAAGCATCAACCATAAAATTCCCAACATAATAATTCAACACATAGCAACACAATATTATAATCCTCATCAATAACACAATTCAATCATGAAACTAACCTAGGACCCTAACCCTAAGCAATTCAAAATTCGCATAGTTATTAATAACAAATAGAGGACCCCCTAACCTTATGGAAGTCGAATTTGATAGCCAAGCTCTAAGTGAAGATTGCGCACCACCAATGAGCCTCCTCCTCTTCTCTATGAGCTTCGCCCCTTTCTCCTTCTTCTCTTCGCAACTCTCTTCTTCTCTCCTTTACGTTACTTTCTTTCTTTTCACAATTGGGTGAATTTGCCACTAACTCCCTAGACCCCAAGTAATTCGACTCCAATGCCAAAGTAATGGGTCACGGGCCTACTTGTGGATCACGGGCCCTTGCTCGCACCACTTAAATAGTAACAGCACCTCCTAATAAAATAAAATAAAATAAATATATTAAACCTTGAATTATTTAATTAAATTAAATAAATATTGTAAGCCTTAAATAATTTAATTAAATAAATAATTAAATTATTTTGGGGCGTTACACTATTCACACATAACCCCAATAATTTTGATTTCTCAACCCTAACTCATCCAACTAGCTCCCAATCATCTAATTGAACTTTAATACTCGAGCAATCCACCTTGGGTTCGTTCCTAATCGAACTAAAACCTTCAAACCAACCCAAAATCGGATTTCCCACAAAACCTCCAAAACACAAAAATGGCCAAGTGAGAGAGAGTGAGTTGATCGTCATGAAATTGGTACCAAAACGAAGAGGAAGGAACGCCGAACAGTTTTCGTGTTGGAAGGAAGTCGTTTCCGTGAAGTCTTCTCTCTCCCTCTTCTCTTCTCCCTCACGCCATTCTCTTCCTTTCTCCCGTTCTCTCCTCTCTGTAACTCTCTCGCATTCTTTCTTTTCTTCCTTCTTTCTTCCATTCTTTCCTTTCTTTCCTTTAATTAATTCTTTCTCTCCTTCACTCACACCCACACACGTATACATATATATATTTATTTAATATATACGTGGTAACGTGGTCCAATTACCATATTGATCTAAATCTCTTATTTCGATTCCAAAACTTCCTTGACCCGTATTATCCGGTTAAAGATCCGATGACAACCAATAAATAATTTTTGCACTCAGTAAATTTACCAGTCAAGTACTAAATTAATTTAATTGGGTTAACACCCAAATAATTCCCACTAATTATCTTGCGGATGTTACATTGTTGTTCAAGAAGATAATAAAGATTCTATTGAGAATATTTCAGTAGAGGCTGTTGTTGTTGTTGTTGTTGTTGTTGTTATTGTTGTTGTTCAAGAAGATAATAAAGATTCTATTGAGAATATTTCAGTAGAGGCTGTTGTTGTTGTTGTTGTTGTTGTTCAAGAAGATAATAAAGATTCTATTGAGAATATTTCAGTAGAGGTTGTTGTTGTTGTTGTTGTTGTTGTTGTTGTTGTTGTCGTCGTTGTTGTTGTTGTTGGTTTTGTTGTTGTTGTTGTTGTTGTTGTTGTTGTTGTTGTTGTTCAAGAAGATAATAAAGATTCTATTGAGAATATTTCAGTAGAGGTTGTTGTTGTTCAAGAAGATAATAAAGATTCTATTGAGAATATTTAAGTAGAGGCTGTTGTTGTTGTTGTTTTTTTTTTTTGTTGTTGTTGTTGTTGTTGTTGTTCAAGAAGATAATAAAGATTCTATTGAGAATATTTCAGTAGAGGCTGTTGTTGTTGTTGTTGTTGTTGTTGTTGTTCAAGAAGATAAAAAAGATTTTATTGAGAATATTTCAGTAGAGGCTGTTGTTGTTATTGTTGTTGTTGTTGTTCAAGAAGATAATAAAGATTCTATTGAGAATATTTCAGTAGAGGCTGTTGTTGTTGTTGTTGTTGTTGTTGTTCAAGAAGATAATAAAGATTCTATTGAGAATATTTCAGTAGAGGCTGTTGTTGTTGTTGTTGTTGTTCAAGAAGATAATAAAGATTCTATTGAGAATATTTCAGTAGAGGCTGTTGTTGTTGTTGTTGTTGTTGTTGTTGTTGTTGTTGTTGTTGTTGTTGTTGTTGTTGTTGTTGTTGTTGTCGTTGTTGTTGTTGTTGTTGTTTTTGTTGTTGTTGTTGTTGTTGTTGTTGTTCAAGAAGATAATAAAGATTCTATTGAGAATATTTCAGTAGAGGCTGTTGTTGTTGTTGTTGTTGTTGTTGTTGTTGTTGTTCAAGAAGATAATAAAGATTCTATTGAGAATATTTCAGTAGAGGCTGTTGTTGTTGTTGTTGTTCAAGAAGATAATAAAGATTCTGATCGTACCTGATCAATACGATGAGTTGCTCGGTCGCTGGGATGAAGGACCGAGTGGTAAGCCGCACGCGGGTGGTACCTGCAAAGGCACTCCAACGCTCAAGTCAGAGGTGCTTCAACGGGCAGGGTCACAAGGTGAGTAAAACGTACCTGAAGCCACATGCTGGTGTGGTATATATAACGCTGCGCGTTCTAGCCGTTGCGCAATTTACGGGGGCGGCCGCATCTTGCGGAGCAAGGTAGATATTGGGCCGCGATGGGCCTGTTGGACGAATTGGCCTTCGAGCCCACTCCAGAACAGTTGCCCCCCAAGCCTAGGTCGCCTGGGGGCGGGCTAAGGCTTAATTCCTTGCCCCCCAGCGTGGTCACAAACGACCGTTCTGGACTTACGACTGGTCGAACATAATCTGGCCGATCGCTAATTTGTTGATTGCATGGTCGCTGCCACGTGGCCTGGTCACACGGGGCCAGGTGCCGTCTTGGAAGTGATGCCTGACAATAAATCGTGCTGAGTGCTGAGGCGACAGTTACTTTAATGAAGTGACGTTTAGAGACTCGAGGAGTTTTAAGCAATGATGGTATATGAAGAGTCGCGCCTCTTCACTTCCGGCCCATGGTGATGGTTGGCCCATTATATATAGGGTTCAAGGGGCACATCATTTACGCGTTTCTCTGAATTCTCCTCTGCTCTCGCTGATCGCTCGCTTCTGCCAAAGCTCGCTCGCTTCTGCCAAAGCTCGCTCGCTTCTGCCCAAGCTCGCTCGCTTCTGCCAAAGCTCGCTCGTAATCATCTTGCTCTAATTCCAGGTAACTGCGACCGCTCTTACTTTATTTGAGTTTTTATGTTCCACCTGATGGAGGGGGTGTCAGGTCTGGGGACGACCACGTCGCCCCTTCCCACGCGCGAGCAAGACCCTGACTGTTATTCCCCTCCACAGGTTCATTCTGGCGCGGACTAAACAAACCCGCCGTATATTTGGAGTCCCGGCCGTTTCTCTTGCGCAAAATATGACACGACCAGTGGAACAGAGTCCTGCGCACTCCCGGTCGTCTTCTTTCAGTGACGAATCTTCTTCCTCTGGGTCTTCGACCCAGAACTCGACTTCATCTAGCAGATCCGGAACGCGGCCGGACAGAAGTGTTGTCCCGTACTCCGAGGTTGTGGTTGCTGATAATGCAGAGCAACGCACGGGTTGACTGTGAGGAAGGTGTGGGCCATGCTGCGACCGACGTAAACGAGACGGCCGAAAGAGATCAACAGGGCGACCATGGAGAAGATCCTGAGGTTGCTGTTGCAAAGGATATGTCTTGGGTTTCTCTCAACCTGAGAGGTCAGCGCAGCAAGATTCAACGGGGGAGCCAAGACCTGGAGTTTCTTGCGACCGAACTAAATGAAGGTTGGAGGGTAGAAGGTATGGCCAAGGGGGAAGATATTGCGGCCTGGACTGATGTGTTAAAATTCACAATGTACCGCATCGTTTTCGAACGCATGGGTATAATCCCGCCATTCACCAGGTTCCAACGCCAGGTTCTACGGTATCTTCAGGTCGCCCCTTCTCAGCTGAACCCGAACGCTTGGGCGTTCCTGCAGGCGTATGAAGATGTCCTTGCGGTTCTGAGACGACCGGTCTCCATACGACTGTTCTTCAATTTGTTTGAGATGAGCTATATTTATGAAAAAGGCTGCAAAGGCGCCCGCAAGGAAGCGGTCTCATTCAAAAACCGGTCAACATACAACTTCTTCAAGCCCTATATGGAATCGTTGACGACCGGGTGGAAAAGGGAATTCTTTTGGGTTGTTCCTGAGTCGGCCGAGGCCCACAGAGGTATCGCCCAAATGTCCAATGATCAAGAAGGAACCCCCCTGTTTCCTACGGTGTGGAGTTTTAACCACTTCTCCAAAAAGCCGGGCCAGTACGCTTTCAAGGACGCTGATCTTGACGACCTGGACAGGGGGACGATCCATAGATTGAGAAGGATTGCGTCCCTAGTCCCTGAGGGTCGCATAAGGGTTAAAAACATTGTGGATGCTCGTTCCAAGAAAAATGTCAAGGCCGCTCTTGGTCGGTGGTCGCTCACGCATTTTATTTTCTGTCACTTTGTTTTGTTAACTGTTTCTAACCATCTGCTTTTGCCTTTGCAGTTAAGATGGCCAACATGAATGACTTTGACCTGTTGGAGCAATGGGCGGCCGAGGACGGCGATACTTCACCCGCCCGCGTCATAACTGCGGCTCAATCTGGGGGTACGCCTCAAACTGCTGTGACCGGATCTCAGCCTGATCGTCAGGCTCCTCGGGCGGGCACACCAGCACAAGCCATTGATCTGAGCAGCCCACCTAAAAATCAAGGAAAATCCAAAAGGAACAGGTCGGTCGATGATGGGGGCGAGAAAAAGAAGCATAAGAGTGGAAAAAGCCACGGGCACAACCGGTCGCCTAACATCGACCTGCTTGGGTTGGGTGATGAAGACTGTGCTCGCAGAAATGAGGGGCGAGCGAGACGACCTGCTCAAGAAAATGAAGGAGCTCGAACCGAGAATCGAAGCGGCCGCTGACAATAAGAGGAAGCTTGTCGAAGCAGAACGCCAGCTTGTGGCTGCTGTCTCTGCTCAAAGACTGGCCGAGTCTTCTCTGGACAAGGCGGTCGCTGACAAGGAAACAGCTGAGAAAGAGGTCGAGCGCCTCTCTTCCAAGAATAAAGAGCTGTCGAGCCAGGTCGCTGGGCTGAAAACTGAGCTGGAGGCAGTGGAGGCGGAAAAGAACAAAATTAGAGGCCGCTACAAGGACGTTCTTGACAAGGCGAAGGGAGCTGCGGAGGGTCAGTTCGAAAATGCGGTCGGCCAGATCAAGATCCTCTACCCTGATCTGTATGTCGATCGTGAGATTGTGCAAAGCAGCCATCGCGCGATCGATCAGCAGATCGTCCGCCCCAAGAAGATATCGAAAGGGAAGGTCCTTCAAGAAGAGGCAGTTATCTACCAAGCCCCGCCTGATTGCGAGCGGTGTTTGAATGGGGCGCCCTGGTTTCGACCAAGGCGTCTTTATTTGTAATCAATGACAATTTCTCTATGAATTCCAGCCCGTTTAATTGCTCCGTTATTGGTTTTCGTTTCCAGTTTGCTCTTGGTTTATTTTTGCTATTCTTTAAGACCGCTCCACCAATCGATGGTGAGCAGGTCGCTCGTGTGGGCCGTTCGAGGGCTCTCTTTTAGGCCGCTCGGCGGCTCTTGCTTGGGCCATTCGATGGCACTCTTTTAGGCCGCTCGGCGGCTCTCGCTTGGGCCATTCGATGGCACTCTTTTAGGCCGCTCGGCGGCTCTCGCTTGGGCCATTCGATGGCACTCTTTTAGGCCGCTCGGCGGCTCTCGCTTGGGCCATTCGATGGCGCTCTTCTGGTCGCTCGACTGCTACTCGCATGGTGAGCGACCGTGCATTCAATTTGCATGAAAATAAATTACACAAGTCAAATTTTAAGGTCGGTCCTCGGTAAAAAACCCCTTTGGGGAAAAAGAGCGACCGCCTATTCTTTATTGATCAATAATTGTTTACAACTTAGACATAATATCTTCTCAATTTGTCAGCGTTCCATGTTCTGGGGATGGTCGCCCCTTCCATGGTTTCCAGCTCGTACGCTCCCTTTCCAGTCTTGCTGATGACACGGTATGGTCCTTCCCAATTGGGGGCGAGCTTTCCCTGGCGGGCGTTCTTATTCCCTACGTCGGCCCTCCTGAGGACTAGCTGCCCAATGGAGAATTCCCTCTTCTGGACGCGAGCGTTGTACCTGGCAGCGACCTTCTGCTTAATGAGCTGCTCTCTAAGTGACGCCTTGTTTCGTAGCTCTTCAATCAGGTCGAGCTCCTCCCTTGTTGCTTGCTCATTTGCGGCCGGGGTTGGTGGGTTGGTCGTCCTCCAACTTAGCTCTCCCATCTCAATCGGGATGACAGCGTCAGTACCATAGACCAGTCTAAATGGTGACTCCCCGGTCGATGAGTGGGGGGTCGTTCTATAGGCCCAAAGGACCGACTGTAGCTCTTCTGCCCAATTGCCTTTGGCTTCATCTAACCTTCTTTTCAGCCCGCGTAGTACTACCCTGTTGGCCGCTTCTGCCTGGCCATTGGTTTGAGGGTGCTCGACTGAGGTGAAACGCTGTTTCACGCCAAGGCCGGCCAGCATTTCTCTAAATTTTCTGTCAGCGAACTGAGTTCCATTGTCGGTCACCAGTTGTTGGGGCACCCCAAAGCGGGCGAGCACATTTCGACCAAAAAACTTGGATACCTTCGCTGAGGTAATGGTGGCAAGTGGCTCTGCTTCTATCCACTTGGTGAAGTAGTCGATCGCGACGATCAGGAATTTCAGCTGACCTGGTGCAGGTGGAAAAGGACCGAGCAGGTCCATGCCCCACCAAGCGAACGGCCATGGTGGGGTTAAGCTGTGTAGTTCTGATGAGGGCGCTATATGTACATCGGCAAGGATCTGGCATTTCTTGCACTTCTGAACAAGTAACTTAGCGTCCTCATCCATGGTCGGCCAATAGTATCCGGCCCTGAGCGCCTTCTTAGCAATTGACCGACCACCTTGGTGGCTACCACAGTCTCCTTCATGTATGTCTCTAAGTACATGGTCGGCTTCGACCGACGTAAGGCATCTCAGCAATGGGGATGAAAAGCCCCTTCTATACAGTCTTCCTTCAATCACTGAGTACTTGGTCGCTCGTAACCTCAGGAGTTTTGCTGCCTTCTGGTCGCAAGGTTCTACCCCATTAAGAATATATTGTAGGATCGGAGTGATCCAGTCTTTATCCAAGTCGACCGTTAGAATGGCTAATGGTTGGGCGGGCTTAGTAGACACGCTCGGTCGCGTTAATGTTTCCTGAATTAAACTTCTGTGATTCCCAGGAGCCTTTGTACTAGCTAGCTTTGATAGGATATCAGCCCGAACGTTCTCAGTCCTGGGGACGTGCTTAACTTCTGCTCGGTCGAATTGCTTGAGCAGATCCCTTACCTTAGCCAAATAATTTTTCAGGATATCATCCTTTGCGTCGTATAGGTCCTGAATTTGGGATACTACCAGTAGAGAGTCAGAGTGAAGTTCGACACGATCGACATTGAACTCTTTGGCTAGCTGCAGCCCGGCAATGCACGCTTCATACTCGGCCTGATTGTTTGAAGTGTGAAATGCAAAAGTCAATGAGACTTCGACAGTAAGTCCTTCTGAGTTCTCAAGTATCAAACCGGCCCCACTTCCTTTGCTGTTGGAGGACCCGTCGACGTGCAAAGTCCAGGTCGTGATGGTCTGATCGTTGGGTATTGGAGTCATTTCAGCGATGAAGTCGGCCAACACTTGTGCCTTAGCGGCCGATCTAGCCTCGAACTTGATCCCAAACTCACTGAGTTCCACAGCCCACTTGATCATACGCCCTGCAAGGTCAGGTCGGTGAAGGATTTGCCTAATAGGCTGATCGGTCCTTACCACGACCTGATGGGCCACGAAATAAGGGCGCAATCTACGGGTGGCCACAAGTAACGCTAAGGCTAGCTTCTCGATCTTCTGATATCTGATCTCCGGGCCGTGAAATACCTTGCTTATGAAGTAGACCGGATTCTGCTTCAGGTCGCTTTCTCTGACTAGAACGGCGCTCAGGGCTTCGTCCGTTATGGCCAAGTATAAGTAAAGTGTCTCACCCGGTTGTGGCTTGGTCATGATGGGCGGGTTGGTCAGTGCCGCCTTCAGCTCGTCCAATGCTCGCTGGCATTGGTCAGTCCATTCAAACTCGACCTCCTTCTTCAAGATCTTGAACAGTGGAAGTGATTTGCATGCTGATTTAGGTATAAATCGTGACAGGGCAGCGACCATGCCATTTAATTGCTGGATCTCTTTTTTCGTAGTGGGCGGCCTCATGTCGGCGACCGCCCTACACTTATCAGGGTTCGCTTCAATCCCTCTCTCTGTTAAATGGAAGCCCAGGAACTTGCCCGCCCTTACTCCGAAGGTGCACTTCTCTGGATTCAACCTCAAAGAATTCTTCCTTGCTTCCTCAAAGATTTCCCTTAGGTCGTTACTGTGGTCTTGATCGGTTTTGCTTTTGATGATCATATCATCCAAGTAGACCTCTGATATTCGACCGATCTGCCGCCTGAAGACTTTGTTCATCATCCTCTGGTAGGTCGCTCCGGCGTTCTTCAGACCAAAGGGCATTACCTTGTATTGGAAATTTCCACGATCGGTCATGAACGCGGTCTTATGCCGATCGGGTGGGTACATGGTGATTTGATTGTATCCTGAATAGGCGTCTAGAAAAGACAGAAGTTTATAGCCCGCAGCCCCGTCGACCAATTTGTCAATGTTTGGCAGGGGAAAGGCGTCCTTCGGGCATGCCTTATTCAGGTCGGTATAGTCGACGCACATGCGCCACTTACCATTTTTCTTCTTTACCAACACGACGTTGGAAAGCCATGTTGTATACTTAATTTCCTCAATGAAATTGGCCTAGATGAGGTCGTCAACTGCCTGGGCGGCCGCCAATGCTTTTTCTTCGCTCTGAGTTCGCCTCTTTTGTGCGACCGGCCTTGCTGTCTCATCAACGGACAGTTGGTGGCAGGCAATTTCAATTGGGATCCCGGGCATGTCTGATGCCTGCCATGCAAAAAGGTCTGCGTACTCCCTGAGGCAGGTGATGAGCTCTTGCTTGTCTTCTTCAGGTAGGTCGCTCCCCAACTTAACTGTCTTAGTTGGGTCATCCATTAACTGAACATCGATCAATTCCCCGTGGGGCTCAGGCCTCTTCAGTTTATTCTTTAGCTCGCGGGCTAAATCGTCGTCGTCGTCCTCAGGGTCGCTATCAGGGTCGTATCGAGCATCCAGGTCGGCCACATTGACCTGATGCCCCTCTCCAAGATTCTGAGGTTTAGCATTTTCTACCTCCATATCACAAATCTCTTGATAGAGGAAATGGCTCCTCATGGCCGCCTCCATGTCGGCCATCACTGTCACAACTTGGTCGTTTTTACTGTAAAACTTCATCTTCAGGTGTATAGTTGAGGCTACGGCCTCCAACCTTCCCAGTGTTGGGCGGCCAATGATGCAGTGGTAACACGATTTGATTGGCAGAACTAAGAACGTCGTTCTGACCGTCCTGTAAGACGTGCTGCCACTCGTATCATCTCCAAAGGTAACAAGTAGTTCTATCGTCCCCAGTGGGTAGGTGGTCGCCCCATTGAACCCGGTCAGTGGGGTTGGGACGGCTTGCGGAATGATCTCGCTCCTATCCACATTTAACTTGTCAATCAATTCTTCGAACATGATGTCGGCCGAGCTTCCTTGGTCGACCAGTATTCTTCTGACCTCAGTGTTGGCCATTACGGCCGATACTACCAAAGGGACATAATTATTAACTTTTCCATCAAGCAAATCTTCGTCCCCAAAGGAAATGGGCGGCCTATTCGAGGCCGGCCGTGGGGTTGAAGTTGAACCGACCATCATGAGTTCGTTCCACTTCCTCTTCATCGCCTTGTTGGACTCTCTGATGTCCAACGGATTACCTCCATGGATGACCATGGCTACATTGCGGCCCTTCGACTGTCTGGGGTCGCGTTCTTCCTCTGAACTGTTACGCGCTTGCTCGATCGTTGAGTTAACGATCGCTTTACCCTTGTCATTGGCGGGTTGGCCAACAGCTCTTCGTTCAGGGCGATTGTTACCTTCATCTTTGACATATTGCCTCAACTTTCCCTTCTGTATGAGATCTTCTATGTCATCTTTTAGGGCCATGCAGTCATTGGTGTTGTAGCGACCGAAAAATCCGGGTGAGGATTCCTCGAAAGTTCAAAAATGAAGCCGCCACCAAAGTTTAGTTTAAGGGCAAACATTGGAAAATCCCTTTTGGAATGGATAAAGGTCCTTGAGACCAGATAAGGGTTCGGGAGTCGGTTATGCGTGGGGAAGGTATTAGCACCCCACGACATCCTTCCTAATGAAGGTTACCTGCTAATTAATTGTAGGAAAGAATATTAATTTTGAAAATGTTTATTTTTACCCTTTTATTGTGAATTGAAGAGAAAGAAGAAAATTGATGTTTTACTTAAGAAAATGGTTATTTAGGAGAAGACTGAAAAAGGTTTTTTATTAGTGCAATTGACAGAGGTCGGCCGCCCTCTGCTCCTACGTATCTCTTGGTAGAGAATCAAATCACACGTAGTTCTTGGTAGAAAACTTTGTTTGTTGGTGTATTTTATTTAGGGATTTTAGGACTCCTGAGTGATCAGTTCATTTGTCCTAAAATGATAACTAATCCGACTGTACAGTTGGCTTAGTCCCCTAATTTGTGAAAATGGAGTTTTTTGAAGTTTGGAAGATAGTTTGATGTATGTTGGTTTGATTTTATTTGAATAGGGGTTTTACGACTCTTGATCCGTACGGTCCATTCGTCCTAGAACGCTGACTAACCCGGCCGTACGGCCGACTTAATCCCCTATTTTGAAAATTTGATTTGTGGGAAGAAATGTGTTTGTGTTTATTTTAATTTAGAAATTTGTTTGTTTTAAATAGGAATTTTAGGCCATGATCCGTAACGGTTCATTAGTGACCTAAAAAGCAGACTAGCCCGACTGTACAGTCGACTTAGTCCCCTATTTTGTTCTTGAAAATATTTCTTTATTTATGAGAGGAAAATGAATATTTTGTTTTTGTTTTGAATATGAACGAAAAGTTAACAAAAAAGAAAAAATGAAAAGTGCAACTAGTGAAAAATATTTATCATGAATATTTAAAAATAAACTAATTAAAAGAAAAATAAAATAAAAAAGGGAGGGGGAGAGAGAGAGAGAGAGCTTCGCTAGGAGAGGGAGAGAATGTGTTCAGTGTTCTTGTTGAATCACTGTGGTGTGCTTTTCACTGTGGACAGAGCCTCCTTTTATAGGTGAAGGGTTAGGTGAAGAGACTTGCTGGACAAGTTAACTTGCTGGGCAAGTCGACTTGTTGGGCAAGCAGCTTGTTGGGCTGAAGGTTAATGCTACTGACACCCCCTTTTATTAGTTTCGTTCTTCTCTATTTTTTTTGGATTATTCTTATTTTTGTATATTTTTGGTGATATTTTTGTATTTTTGGGCTTTTTATATTATTTGGATACTTTATTGTAATATATATTTTTTATTTTCTGATTTTATTTCATTATTATTTTTATGGCTTTTTGATCAAAAGGACTAAATTAAGCCCAAAATACCGAACATGGGCCCATTTACTAAGAATTGGCCCAATTTAGACAAATCGGTCTAAATTAAAACAAGACAGCGCTCGAAATTTCGTTCTCGTAATGATATGGACTTGTGACACGGGGGCTAAAACGATTGCGATAAATGTTCGGACAAAATTGGGGTATAACAGCTGCCCCTCTTTATTTATATTTTACTAGAAAATGTGAATGGTTTTCAAATTTTCGTAGTAGAAATAAAAATAAAGTTAGAAGAGACGCTAATTTTGTCCGCTTTGGGGGGAAGATGAGTTAGGGAAAACAGGGACGATTAACGCTTGGCGTGTTAACCGAGAACAATAAAGAAATGATCACTGGGGATCTGGAGGAGCACTGGGGCTCTAAAAGAGCATTTGGGCTCTAAGGGAGCACTGGGGCTCCAAGGGGTTGCCTAAACCCTGAAGGACCATTTGGGGTCCAAAGGTGCACTGGGGCTTTGAAGGACTGCCGGGGTCCGGGGTGGCCTTTTTCGAGCGGCCGTTAATAAGATCGGGTCTAGAACTGATCACGATTGACGTCCACTATGTCTTAGGCTGACACAGCTAGTCTGAAGGGCCTGGGGCCGGATGATCCGTCCGTGCTCGATGCCGACGTGCGATCTGGATTGGACCTCTGGGGGTCTGAAGGTGCACTGGGGCTTTGAGGAACCGCTGGGGGTCCGATACTCTGAATTGTGATATGAGACCAGTGCTTGTAGCACTGACTTTGAGGAAACAAAGTATTGGGATTGACACATGGCGTAGTTGCCTAGGACATACCTAATGAATGCATTTACCTGAGAAGGGAAAAGCTATCTAAATTTTGCATGTCTAAAAATGCGATGGATGATGCATGTGTGCAATATGGGTATGCGAAATGGTAGGTGTCCGATGGGATGAATGAAACGTGGCGGATGATGTGAGTCAAAGTTGGTGAAACATGGAGGTTGACAAACAACGTATGTGAATGCAGATAACATGTGAATGTGATTGTGCTGATTAATGATGAATGTAATGGAATGAGCGATTTTTCCTCTTTTTGCTTTTTGTATTTCCTTTTTTTCTTAGTATATGATGGGTGTATGAAATGCAAAGTGCGAATGTGACGCAAATGTAATGCTTTGACGCGAATGCCGTGCATGGTATGATGATATGATTAGTGATGTAAAGAAGGTTTTGGCAATGATGAATGAAAGGAAACACACGAATGCATGGTACAATGATATGATTAGTGATGTTGAAAGTTTTTCGCAATGATGAGACCGGCACTTGGCACGTCTATCGAAGCAAACTGTTATGTGTGCATGCGTGTAATGTGATGAATGTGCAATGTGAAAGCAGATAAACTACAAAAGCCCGTGAATTGTGGATGCTAGAGCTGTTCGGAAACAAAAATTGATCAGCCATGTATGCGAATGCAGATAACATGTGAATGCAAATGTATTGCTTAGATGCAGGTGCTATGGTAGATGCATGATTGCATGATGGAATGATTTATGCTATGATTTATTGATGATGCAGAGAGATTTTTTGTAATGATGAGAAATGAGACTTTTGATGCGAGAGGCAGAGAAGTAATCATTTCTTGGAAAAGGTTTGAACTCAGACGTAGCAACCTCAAGGTTGTCATTCACATGCACTGATGCACAAAAGTATTTGATTGCATTTGCAAGCTCGTTCACATTGTTCTTCCATTTGATTATGATGTCCCATGAGGATTGAATTTTAGGTCCACAAAGTTAACTGAGTGAGTTTCCAACTTCATATTAGTAACTTGTGTTCTCTCTCTTTGAAGCATTGTTTTAGTGAACATGTAGAGTAGTGCCAATACAGATGAATGAGCCAGTTGACTCGGGGTATGGACAGATATGACACGTGAGGGGATGAATGGTAGGTTTTTGCCAAAGTCATGAAAGGTAGGTTCTCCCCAACTCTAGAAATGTGGGACTGCCCTAATTCATAGTTGATGACGGTGAATGCACAACTTGCCCCTGTCTAGTGGTGACAACAACTAGGGGTGTAGAGGAAATTATGAATTGGTAATGCCGTGACTTTGGAATGAGAGGTGGAAGGCAAAAGATTTTGTCTCAAACCCATGGCGTTTGGTGTTGCCCCACCTATGACAAGGACAAGGTTGCCCTGACTAGAGTTTGCGAAAAGCTGTATTTAGGATGGTGGGTTGAGAAATTGCCCCAGTATGGTTTTATGAATGTGAATATGACAAGGGGATGAGATGGGTGTAGGGCGAATTTCCCCAATTTTGAGCGGAGTGAGGGGTTAATGGTGACAGGATTGCCCCACTTTGGAATGATATTTCTAGTTCGAGTGAGGTAGGGGAAAGGTGACAGAGTTAGGGTAATGGGTTTGGTCGTATGGCTATATGGTACTGGATGTGGTATATGAATGAGACGGACGCTGGAAAATTTCCCCAAGTTCGAGAAGCATGAAAGGTGAAGGGACTGCCCCCACTTTGGGATCTAGGTGATGGTCCTAGTACAAACTTTTGGTTCTTTTAAGATGACTCTCATGGACTATGAAAATTTCACTTGGTGATTACTAAACATTGTCTTGGTATACGTGCGACTTGAATAATCTTGGAGCGCAAGCCTTTTTTCTTTTTCTTTTTTTTTTTAGCTTTATTTTTTGTCATATTTTTTTTTTGAGCAAACATACTGTAAATAAATAAACTCAATTGTCCTAAAATTAAAACTTTAAGAAAACGAAAGCAA
Organism: Astragalus membranaceus; assembly: GCA_039519185.1. Lineage (NCBI taxonomy): Eukaryota > Viridiplantae > Streptophyta > Magnoliopsida > Fabales > Fabaceae > Astragalus > Astragalus membranaceus. Next base: position 138,092 of record JAZGSX010000011.1, read on the forward strand.
TCAGTTATCGATCGGAATGGACTTGTTTAGGGTTGTAGCGTGGCCAACGGTTAGGGGTTTATGTAAGAAAGGGTTGGTAATGTGGCCAATGATTAGGGATTCGTGAAAGAAAAGGTTTGTAATGGGGCCAATTGTAACACCCCTTTTCTAATAACTTTGCTTTTAAATAAAATCAGAGTCTTTTTTTTTTTTTGAAAACAATTCAAGCGAGTGCTACATTTACTCCATAAATATCAAGATACATAACACCGTAAGGAAAGTTTAGTTCGCATCACTAAAACCAATCACCACCAGCAGCGGAATAATAAAGAGTTCTAAAATTAAAACCAATACATCACCAACAAATTCTAGCAGTTTTAAGAAAATAAAGCATAAACATAGGACACCCCCCCCCCCTGGTGCTACGTATCAGAGCGTGACACTTCCTACCAGACGAAGGCATACAGGAAACCTTCACTCATCATTACCTGCACGTTGCCGACATAAGAAGCAACATAAAGGCAGTAGGGTGAGTCTCTTTTCATAATTAATAACATATGGAAATTAAGCAATGCATAGGAAAAAGGAAACCAGACACACCAATTCACAACAATGGAACAACCACATCAACATTCTATTTCCAAACAGCACTACACAATATATGATTATGCATGTAATGCAACCCAAACTCCACGGGTACATGCATGTCGGATCCGTCACCAAATACAAATAGGCCGTAGCCTCTGCTCACCAAATAAAACTAGGCCGAAGCCTCTGCTCACCAAATAAAACTAGGCCGAAGCCTCTGCTCACCAATAATGCACATGTTTCATGAGATGCTATGGGAATGCATCACAACACACCACAATTCATCAAACTCACCATTTAATCAACTCACCGATTTAAAATTAGGCCGAAGCCTCTGCTCACCAATTAAAATTAGGCCGAAGCCTCTGCTCACCAATCACACCATAATACGCTCACCAACTCAACCCACCACTCACACCAACACCCATTTCAATTGGGCCAATTTAGGATTTGACACGACATAGGGAAAGTGGATAAAAATTGCCATTTGGACACGTGAACACCTCAGCCCAGAAACACCAGTAAAATAATTTATTTTTGCATAAAATTGGAACATTTGGATAGACACTGAAATTAGCTTCAAAACACATTTTGAACCGTCAAATTTGGATAACCGAGTCAAAAGTTACATTAAAAATAAAACCGGAAAAATACTTAGACATCCTGGAAACTGGCGCATGGGCGCTGGGCGCCCAGGGGCAACACAGCACTTGGCGCATGGGCGCTTGGCGCCTAGGAGAGGCAACACGCACAGGCGCATAGGCGCTTGGCGCCCAGGAACAACACGCGCACAGGCGCATGGGCGCTTGGCGCCCAGGGGAACAACAGCGCACAGGCGCTAGGCGCCCAGCACAGCAATACGGCGCCCAGGCACTAGGCGCCTAAGGCCAACATGCAACAAAATTTATTTTCCTTCGAAATTGATTTTACACGAGCCAAATGCTCAGAACATGAAAACCAAATTAAAATTTCATCAAAAACAGAACCTCATTTTTGGCGCCCATGCACTAGGCACCTAGTGAAAATAAGCGACTCAACTCCTTTGTTGCCCAAAATCATTTTTCATGAGCCATTTTATCTGAATATGAAAACCTGAAAATAATTTTTACAAAACTATCACCAAGACATTGGGGCCCTTGGCGCCCATGACTCAAGCAACAAGCGCCAAATCTGGCAGCAAAGTGGCACAGAATGGCAACACAGGCAACAGGCACAGCAACACAGTGACACAGAATGGCAACACAGGCAACAGAATTTTGGAAACTGGCACAGCACACTGCTGGGCACTTGGCGCCCATGACTATGGCGCAAAACAGAAAAATTCAGCAACATGTATATGGCGCCCAAGGCGCCTAGGGGCTTCCAAACAGAATTTTTTTCCACTTCCAATCACCAACTAAAATTACCAAAACACTCCTATATATATATATTATTAAAGTGACACCATGATCCCCAATTTCACCAAGCAAGCACCAATGAGACATATGATCAAACATAGGGTATCCAATTCGCAATAGCCACAACTCAAGTATCAATCGTACAATTCTCAACATAATAATTAAACAATCACGCATTTCTTCATTATAATTTACTTATCAACATCACAATTCATTCATGGGAATTATTCCTAGAACCCTAACCCTAAGCATCCAATTCGCATATCTATTAAGAACAAAAAGAGGACCCCCTAACCTTATGGAAGTCGAATTGCTAGCCAAGCTCCAAGGAAAAATTGCAAGCCACCACGAGCCTCCTCCTCTTCTCTATGTGCTTCGCCCTCACTTCTTCTTCTCCTCTCTCCTTCGCAACTCTTCTCTTCTCACTCTCTCTTACGTTACTTTTCTTTCTTTTTCCCACTTGAGTCAAAATGAAAACTAGCCTCTAAGACCCCCTTGAGAGTCGAATTACTTGACTAGGCAATGGGCCACGGGCCTAATTGTGGATCACGGGCCCTTGCTCGCACCACTTAATTAGTGACAACACCTCCTAATAAAATAAAATAAAATAATTAAACTTGAATTATTTAATTAAATTAAATAAATATTGTAAGCCTTAAATAACTTAATTAAATAATTAATTAAATTATTTTGGGGCGTTACAACTCTCCCCCACTTAAAATATTTCGTCCTCGAAATTACCTGAATCAAACAACTCCGGATATGCTTCCCGCATCTTACTCTCCAGCTCCCAAGTCATACTCTCACCAGCAGCTCCTAACCAAACCACTTTCACCAAAGGAATCTCCTTCCCTCTCAGAATCTTCACTTCTCTATCTTCAATCCGCACAGGCATAGTCTCCACAGTGAGATTATCCCGCACCTCTACTTCATCCATCTGAATCACATGAGACGGGTCCGGAACATACATTCGAAGTTGTGACACGTGAAACACGTCATGCAAGTTCGAAAGATTAGGCGGCAAAGCCACCCTATATGCAACACTTCCCACCCTCTCCGTAATCTGATACGGACCAATGAAACGGGGAGTTAACTTCTTTGATTTCAAGGCACGCCCAACACCAGTCACCGGAGTGACTCTCAGGAACACATGATCACCGGCCTGAAACTCTAAATCCTTCCTTCTCTTATCATGATAGCTCTTTTGTCGACTCTGCGACGCTTTCATCTTCTCACGGATTAATTTTACCTTCTCAGTTGTTTCTCGCACAATCTCAGGCCCCAACACTGCACTCTCCCCAGATTCATACCAACACAACGGAGTCCTACATCTCCGACCATACAACGCCTCAAACGGTGCCATACCAATACTAGAATGAAAACTGTTGTTATAGGTGAATTCTATCAACGAAAGATGAGAATCCCATGAACCTCCCTGCTCAAGAACACATGCTCTCAACAAGTCCTCTAACGACTGAATAGTCCTCTCCGTCTGACCATCTGTCTGCGGATGGTAAGCGGAGCTCAACCTCAACTTAGAACCCAAAGCTTCCTGCAAACTTTTCCAAAATTCAGATGTGAATCTTGGATCTCTATCAGATACAATGCTAAGCGGAACGCCATGCAATTTCACAATAGTCTTGATGTAGATTTCTGCCAACTTTGGAACTGGATAAGTCATATTAATTGGTAAGAAATGAGCAGACTTAGACAACCTGTCTACAACCACCCATATAGCATCGAATCCTCTCACTGTATTTGGCAAACCAGTTACAAAATCCATGGAAATGCTATCCCATTTCCACTCCGGAGTCTCCAATGGTTGCATCAACCCCGCGGGCTTCTGATGCTCAATCTTAGACTTCTGACAAGTCAGACAAGAATATACAAACTGCGCCACATCCTTCTTCATACCAGGCCACCAGAACATTTTCTTCAAATCTTGGTACATTTTCGTAGCCCCTGGATGAATACTCAACTTGCTCCTATGGCTCTCCTCAAGAATCATTCTCTTCATCTCAGCATCGTCAGGAATGCAGATCCTATCTCTGAATCTCAATACACCTTGGGAATCTAACCTGAAATCTCCATCCACATCTCGATCATTCACAACTAACAGGTCTACCAACTTTACATCTGACTTTTGGGCTTCTCGAACACTAACCAAAAATTCATTGCCGATCTTCAACATCCCCAATCTGACACTCTGCGGTGTCACTTCACAAACCAGACTCATGTCCCGGAACTGCTCAATCAACTCTAACTCTTTCACCATCATAGCCGACATATGCAAACTCTTCCGACTTAAAGCATCAGCCACGACATTAGCTTTGCCGGGGTGATAGTTCAAGCCGAAATCATAATCCTTCAGCAATTCTAGCCAACGTCTCTGCCTCATATTTAGCTCCTTCTGATCAAACAAGTATTTCAGACTCTTATGGTCGCTAAACACTTCAAATCTGGTACCATACAGATAGTGTCTCCAAATTTTCAGCACAAACACAATTGCAGCTAGCTCCAAATCATGAGTAGGGTAGTTCTTCTCATGGGTCCTCAACTGTCTGGACGCATAAGCTACTACCTTACCCTCTTGCATCAATACACCTCCCAAACCCATCTTGGAAGCATCACAATATACTACAAACGGTCGATCAGGAACAGGCAAAGTCAAAACGGGCGATGTAGTCAACCTCTTTTTCAACTCATTGAAGCTCTCCTCGCAGCGAGCATCCCACACAAAAGCTTTTCCTTTACATGTTAATTGAGTCAACGGAAGTGCCAACCTCGAGAAACCTTCAATAAATCTCCTGTAATAACCAGCTAATCCCAAGAAGCTTCTAATCTCTGTAACTGACTTCGGGTTCTCCCGTTGAGACACAGCATCAACCTTGGCTGGGTCCACAGCTATACCATTACCAGAGATAATATGACCAAGGAAACCTACTTCATTCAGCCAGAACTCACACTTAGACAATTTTGCATACAATTTCTTTTCTTTCAACACTTCTAGCACTAACCTCAAATGTTCTGCGTGCTCCTCTTCTGTCTTAGAATACACCAGAATGTCGTCAATAAACACAACTACAAACCGATCCAAGTAACTATGGAAGGTACGGTTCATGTACTCCATAAACACACCCGGCGCGTTGGTAACACCAAACGGCATCACAGAATACTCATAGTGCCCATATCTCGTTCTGAAAGCAGTTTTCTGAATGTCTTCATCCTTTACCTTGATCTGGTGATAACCCGACCTCAAATCGATTTTACTAAACACCTTAGCACCTACCAACTGGTCCATCAGATCATCAATTCTGGGAAGCGGATACCGGTTCTTTATTGTCACTTTGTTCAATTGCCTATAATCGACACAAAGTCTCATACTCCCGTCCTTCTTTTTCACTAACAATACCGGAGCACCCCACGGTGACACACTTGGCCTTACAAATTTCTTCTCAAGTAGATCTTCTAATTGCTTTTTCAATTCAGACAACTCTGAGGCTGACATTCGGTACGGTGCCATAGACACAGGCCTAGTACCAGGTATAAGATCAATGGCAAACTCAACCTCCCTCTCTGGCGGGACACTTGGAATTTCGTCAGGAAAAAAAAACCTCAGGAAACTCGCGTACCACTTGCAATTCTTCAATAACAGCTCGACTCTCAGCAGACAACGATACCATCAACGAAAATAGCTGAACTCCTTCTTTCCTCAACTTCTTCAACTGATCAGCGGATACCAAAGCAGAATCTTCTTCCCCGAACTAACCGACTTGCTACGACAGTTGATATGGACGTGGTTATTCTCTAACCAGTCCATGCCCAAGATTACATCCAGACCTCTCAACGGCAAGCAACCAAAAATTCACAACAAAGTCCCTGCCGAAGATCGACACGGGGCACTGAGAACACATTAGAGAAGTGGTTACCGACCCCATAGCTGGAGTATCGACCACCATTTCTCCATTCATAACGGACAAAACAAGATTCCACTTCTTACAACATTCAGCAGCAGCCCAACAACAGCAGCAGCAGCATCGATCCTCCCAGCCATCTCAACTCACTTGCTACAAACAAACAACAGTTAGATATAACTGACAACACACCGTTGTCAGTTGACACTACGACTGGACAACTTGGCCGGACAGACCGAACTGCTCTGATACCACTAATGTAACACCCCTTTTCTAATAACTTTGCTTCTAAATAAAATCAGAGTCTTTTTTTTTTTTTGAAAACAATTCAAGCGAGTGCTACATTTACTCCATAAATATCAAGATACATAACACCGTAAGGAAAGTTTAGTTCGCATCACTAAAACCAATCACCACCAGCAGCGGAATAATAAAGAGTTCTAAAATTAAAACCAATACATCACCAACAAATTCTAGCAGTTTTAAGAAAATAAAGCATAAACATAGGACACCCCCCCCTGGTGCTACGTATCAGAGCGTGACACTTCCTACCAGACGAAGGCATACAGGAAACCTTCACTCATCATTACCTGCACGTTGCCGACATAAGAAGCAACATAAAGGCAGTAGGGTGAGTCTCTTTTCATAATTAATAACATATGGAAATTAAGCAATGCATAGGAAAAAGGAAACCAGGCACACCAATTCACAACAATGGAACAACCACATCAACATTCTATTTCCAAACAGCACTACACAATATATGATTATGCATGTAATGCAACCCAAACTCCACGGGTACATGCATGTCGGATCCGTCACCAAATACAAATAGGCCGTAGCCTCTGCTCACCAAATAAAACTAGGCCGAAGCCTCTGCTCACCAAAGAAAACTAGGCCGAAGCCTCTGCTCACCAATAATGCACATGTTTCATGAGATGCTATGGGAATGCATCACAACACACCACAATTCATCAAACTCACCATTTAATCAACTCACCGATTTAAAATTAGGCCGAAGCCTCTGCTCACCAATTAAAATTAGGCCGAAGCCTCTGCTCACCAATCACACCATAATACGCTCACCAACTCAACCCACCACTCACACCAACACCCATTTCAATTGGGCCAATTTAGGATTTGACACGACATAGGGAAAGTGGATAAAAATTGCCATTTGGACACGTGAACACCTCAGCCCAGAAACACCAGTAAAATAATTTATTTTTGCATAAAATTGGAACATTTGGATAGACACTGAAATTAGCTTCAAAACGCATTTTGAACCGTCAAATTTGGATAACCGAGTCAAAAGTTACATTAAAAATAAAACCGGAAAAATACTTAGACATCCTGGAAACTGGCGCATGGGTGCTGGGCGCCCAGGGGCAACACAGCGCTTGGCGCATGGGCGCTTGGCGCCTAGGAGAGGCAACACGCACAGGCGCATAGGCGCTTGGCGCCCAGGAACAACACGCGCACAGGCGCATGGGCGCTTGGCGCCCAGGGGAACAACAGCGCACAGGCGCTAGGCGCCCAGCACAGCAATACGGCGCCCAGGCACTAGGCGCCTAAGGCCAACATGCAACAAAATTTATTTTCCTTCGAAATTGATTTTACACGAGCCAAATGCTCAGAACATGAAAACCAAATTAAAATTTCATCAAAAACAGAACCTCATTTTTGGCGCCCATGCACTAGGCACCTAGTGAAAATACGCGACTCAACTCCTTTGTTGCCCAAAATCATTTTTCATGAGCCATTTTATCTGAATATGAAAACCTGAAAATAATTTTTACAAAACTATCACCAAGACATTGGGGCCCTTGGCGCCCATGACTCAAGCAACAAGCGCCAAATCTGGCAGCAAAGTGGCACAGAATGGCAACACAGGCAACAGGCACAGCAACACAGTGACACAGAATGGCAACACAGGCAACAGAATTTTGGAAACTGGCACAGCACACTGCTGGGCACTTGGCGCCCATGACTATGGCGCAAAACAGAAAAATTCAGCAACATGTATATGGCGCCCAAGGCGCCTAGGGGCTTCCAAACAGAATTTTTTTCCACTTCCAATCACCAACTAAAATTACCAAAACACTCCTATATATATATATATTATTAAAGTGACACCATGATCCCCAATTTCACCAAGCAAGCACCAATGAGACATATGATCAAACATAGGGTATCCAATTCGCAATAGCCACAACTCAAGTATCAATCGTACAATTCTCAACATAATAATTCAACAATCACGCATTTCTTCATTATAATTTACTTATCAACATCACAATTCATTCATGGGAATTATTCCTAGAACCCTAACCCTAAGCATCCAATTCGCATATCTATTAAGAACAAAAAGAGGACCCCCTAACCTTATGGAAGTCGAATTGCTAGCCAAGTTCCAAGGAAAAATTGCAAGCCACCACGAGCCTCCTCCTCTTCTCTATGTGCTTCGCCCTCACTTCTTCTTCTCCTCTCTCCTTCGCAACTCTTCTCTTCTCACTCTCTCTTACGTTACTTTTCTTTCTTTTTCCCACTTGAGTCAAAATGAAAACTAGCCTCTAAGACCCCCTTGAGAGTCGAATTACTTGACTAGGCAATGGGCCACGGGCCTAATTGTGGATCACGGGCCCTTGCTCGCACCACTTAATTAGTGACAACACCTCCTAATAAAATAAAATAAAATAATTAAACTTGAATTATTTAATTAAATTAAATAAATATTGTAAGCCTTAAATAACTTAATTAAATAATTAATTAAATTATTTTGGGGCGTTACAACTCTCCCCCACTTAAAATATTTCGTCCTCGAAATTACCTGAATCAAACAACTCCGGATATGCTTCCCGCGTCTTACTCTCCAGCTCCCAAGTCATACTCTCACCAGCAGCTCCTAACCAAACCACTTTCACCAAAGGAATCTCCTTCCCTCTCAGAATCTTCACTTCTCTATCTTCAATCCGCACAGGCATAGTCTCCACAGTGAGATTATCCCGCACCTCTACTTCATCCATCTGAATCACATGAGACGGGTCCGGAACATACTTTCGAAGTTGTGACACGTGAAACACGTCATGCAAGTTCGAAAGATTAGGCGGCAAAGCCACCCTATATGCAACACTTCCCACCCTCTCCGTAATCTGATACGGACCAATGAAACGGGGAGTTAACTTCTTTGATTTCAAGGCACGCCCAACACCAGTCACCGGAGTGACTCTCAGGAACACATGATCATCGGCCTGAAACTCTAAATCCTTCCTTCTCTTATCATGATAGCTCTTTTGTCGACTCTGCGACGCTTTCATCTTCTCACGGATTAATTTTACCTTCTCAGTTGTTTCTCGCACAATCTCAGGCCCCAACACTGCACTCTCCCCAGATTCATACCAACACAACGGAGTCCTACATCTCCGACCATACAACGCCTCAAACGGCGCCATACCAATACTAGAATGAAAACTGTTGTTATAGGTGAATTCTATCAACGAAAGATGAGAATCCCATGAACCTCCCTGCTCAAGAACACATGCTCTCAACAAGTCCTCTAACGACTGAATAGTCCTCTCCGTCTGACCATCTGTCTGCGGATGGTAAGCGGAGCTCAACCTCAACTTAGAACCCAAAGCTTCCTGCAAACTTTTCCAAAATTCAGATGTGAATCTTGGATCTCTATCAGATACAATGCTAAGCGGAACGCCATGCAATTTCACAATAGTCTTGATGTAGATTTCTGCCAACTTTGGAACTGGATAAGTCATATTAATTGGTAAGAAATGAGCAGACTTAGATAACCTGTCTACAACCACCCATATAGCATCGAATCCTCTCACTGTATTTGGCAAACCAGTTACAAAATCCATGGAAATGCTATCCCATTTCCACTCCGGAGTCTCCAATGGTTGCATCAACCCCGCAGGCTTCTGATGCTCAATCTTAGACTTCTGACAAGTCAGACAAGAATATACAAACTGCGCCACATCCTTCTTCATACCAGGCCACCAGAACATTTTCTTCAAATCTTGGTACATTTTCGTAGCCCCTGGATGAATACTCAACTTGCTCCTATGGCTCTCCTCAAGAATCATTCTCTTCATCTCAGCATCGTCAGGAATGCAGATCCTATCTCTGAATCTCAATACGCCTTGGGAATCTAACCTGAAATCTCCATCCACATCTCGATCATTCACAACTAACAGGTCTACCAACTTTACATCTGACTTTTGGGCTTCTCGAACACTAACCAAAAATTCATTGCCGATCTTCAACATCCCCAATCTGACACTCTGCGGTGTCACTTCACAAACCAGACTCATGTCCCGGAACTGCTCAATCAACTCTAACTCTTTCACCATCATAGCCGACATATGCAAACTCTTCCGACTTAAAGCATCAGCCACGACATTAGCTTTGCCGGGGTGATAGTTCAAGCCGAAATCATAATCCTTCAGCAATTCTAGCCAACGTCTCTGCCTCATATTTAGCTCCTTCTGATCAAACAAGTATTTCAGACTCTTATGGTCGCTAAACACTTCAAATCTGGTACCATACAGATAGTGTCTCCAAATTTTCAGCACAAACACAATTGCAGCTAGCTCCAAATCATGAGTAGGGTAGTTCTTCTCATGGGTCCTCAACTGTCTGGACGCATAAGCTACTACCTTACCCTCTTGCATCAATACACCTCCCAAACCCATCTTGGAAGCATCACAATATACTACAAACGGTCGATCAGGAACAGGCAAAGTCAAAACGGGCGATGTAGTCAACCTCTTTTTCAACTCATTGAAGCTCTCCTCGCAGCGAGCATCCCACACAAAAGCTTTTCCTTTACATGTTAATTGAGTCAACGGAAGTGCCAACCTCGAGAAACCTTCAATAAATCTCCTGTAATAACCAGCTAATCCCAAGAAGCTTCTAATCTCTGTAACTGACTTCGGGCTCTCCCGTTGAGACACAGCATCAACCTTGGCTGGGTCCACAGCTATACCATTACCAGAGATAATATGACCATGGAAACCTACTTCATTCAGCCAGAACTCACACTTAGACAATTTTGCATACAATTTCTTTTCTTTCAACACTTCTAGCACTAACCTCAAATGTTCTGCGTGCTCCTCTTCTGTCTTAGAATACACCAGAATGTCGTCAATAAACACAACTACAAACCGATCCAAGTAACTATGGAAGGTACGGTTCATGTACTCCATAAACACACCCGGCGCGTTGGTAACACCAAACGGCATCACAGAATACTCATAGTGCCCATATCTCGTTCTGAAAGCGGTTTTCTGAATGTCTTCATCCTTTACCTTGATCTGGTGATAACCCGACCTCAAATCGATTTTACTAAACACCTTAGCACCTACCAACTGGTCCATCAGATCATCAATTCTGGGAAGCGGATACCGGTTCTTTATTGTCACTTTGTTCAATTGCCTATAATCGACACAAAGTCTCATACTCCCGTCCTTCTTTTTCACTAACAATACCGGAGCACCCCACGGTGACACACTTGGCCTTACAAATTTCTTCTCAAGTAGATCTTCTAATTGCTTTTTCAATTCAGACAACTCTGAGGCTGACATTCGGTACGGTGCCATAGACACAGGCCTAGTACCAGGTATAAGATCAATGGCAAACTCAACCTCCCTCTCTGGCGGGACACTTGGAATTTCGTCAGGAAAAAAAAACCTCAGGAAACTCGCGTACCACTTGCAATTCTTCAATAACAGCTCGACTCTCAGCAGACAACGATACCATCAACGAAAATAGCTGAACTCCTTCTTTCCTCAACTTCTTCAACTGATCAGCGGATACCAAAGCAGAATCTTCTTCCCCGAACTAACCGACTTGCTACGACAGTTGATATGGACGTGGTTATTCTCTAACCAGTCCATGCCCAAGATTACATCCAGACCTCTCAACGGCAAGCAACCAAAAATTCACAACAAAGTCCCTGCCGAAGATCGACACGGGGCACTGAGAACACATTAGAGAAGTGGTTACCGACCCCATAGCTGGAGTATCGACCACCATTTCTCCATTCATAACGGACAAAACAAGATTCCACTTCTTACAACATTCAGCAGCAGCCCAACAACAGCAGCAGCAGCATCGATCCTCCCAGCCATCTCAACTCACTTGCTACAAACAAACAACAGTTAGATATAACTGACAACACACCGTTGTCAGTTGACACTACGACTGGACAACTTGGCCGGACAGACCGAACTGCTCTGATACCACTAATGTAACACCCCTTTTCTAATAACTTTGCTTTTAAATAAAATCAGAGTCTTTTTTTTTTTTTTGAAAACAATTCAAGCGAGTGCTACATTTACTCCATAAATATCAAGATACATAACACCGTAAGGAAAGTTTAGTTCGCATCACTAAAACCAATCACCACCAGCAGCGGAATAATAAAGAGTTCTAAAATTAAAACCAATACATCACCAACAAATTCTAGCAGTTTTAAGAAAATAAAGCATAAACATAGGACACCCCCCCCTGGTGCTACGTATCAGAGCGTGACACTTCCTACCAGACGAAGGCATACAGGAAACCTTCACTCATCATTACCTGCACGTTGCCGGCATAAGAAGCAACATAAAGGCAGTAGGGTGAGTCTCTTTTCATAATTAATAACATATGGAAATTAAGCAATGCATAGGAAAAAGGAAACCAGGCACACCAATTCACAACAATGGAACAACCACATCAACATTCTATTTCCAAACAGCACTACACAATATATGATTATGCATGTAATGCAACCCAAACTCCACGGGTACATGCATGTCGGATCCGTCACCAAATACAAATAGGCCGTAGCCTCTGCTCACCAAATAAAACTAGGCCGAAGCCTCTGCTCACCAAATAAAACTAGGCCGAAGCCTCTGCTCACCAATAATGCACATGTTTCATGAGATGCTATGGGAATGCATCACAACACACCACAATTCATCAAACTCACCATTTAATCAACTCACCGATTTAAAATTAGGCCGAAGCCTCTGCTCACCAATTAAAATTAGGCCGAAGCCTCTGCTCACCAATCACACCATAATACGCTCACCAACTCAACCCACCACTCACACCAACACCCATTTCAATTGGGCCAATTTAGGATTTGACACGACATAGGGAAAGTGGATAAAAATTGCCATTTGGACACGTGAACACCTCAGCCCAGAAACACCAGTAAAATAATTTATTTTTGCATAAAATTGGAACATTTGGATAGACACTGAAATTAGCTTCAAAACGCATTTTGAACCGTCAAATTTGGATAACCGAGTCAAAAGTTACATTAAAAATAAAACCGGAAAAATACTTAGACATCCTGGAAACTGGCGCATGGGCGCTGGGCGCCCAGGGGCAACACAGCGCTTGGCGCATGGGCGCTTGGCGCCCAGGAGAGGCAACACGCACAGGCGCATAGGCGCTTGGCGCCCAGGAACAACACGCGCACAGGCGCATGGGCGCTTGGCGCCCAGGGGAACAACAGCGCACAGGCGCTAGGCGCCCAGCACAGCAATACGGCGCCCAGGCACTAGGCGCCTAAGGCCAACATGCAACAAAATTTATTTTCCTTCGAAATTGATTTTACACGAGCCAAATGCTCAGAACATGAAAACCAAATTAAAATTTCATCAAAAACAAAACCTCATTTTTGGCGCCCATGCACTAGGCACCTAGTGAAAATACGCGACTCAACTCCTTTGTTGCCCAAAATCATTTTTCATGAGCCATTTTATCTGAATATGAAAACCTGAAAATAATTTTTACAAAACTATCACCAAGACATTGGGGCCCTTGGCGCCCATGACTCAAGCAACAAGCGCCAAATCTGGCAGCAAAGTGGCACAGAATGGCAACACAGGCAACAGGCACAGCAACACAGTGACACAGAATGGCAACACAGGCAACAGAATTTTGGAAACTGGCACAGCACACTGCTGGGCACTTGGCGCCCATGACTATGGCGCAAAACAGAAAAATTCAGCAACATGTATATGGCGCCCAAGGCGCCTAGGGGCTTCCAAACAGAATTTTTTTCCACTTCCAATCACCAACTAAAATTACCAAAACACTCCTATATATATATATTATTAAAGTGACACCATGATCCCCAATTTCACCAAGCAAGCACCAATGAGACATATGATCAAACATAGGGTATCCAATTCGCAATAGCCACAACTCAAGTATCAATCGTACAATTCTCAACATAATAATTCAAGAATCACGCATTTCTTCATTATAATTTACTTATCAACATCACAATTCATTCATGGGAATTATTCCTAGAACCCTAACCCTAAGCATCCAATTCGCATATCTATTAAGCACAAAAAGAGGACCCCCTAACCTTATGGAAGTCGAATTGCTAGCCAAGCTCCAAGGAAAAATTGCAAGCCACCACGAGCCTCCTCCTCTTCTCTATGTGCTTCGCCCTCACTTCTTCTTCTCCTCTCTCCTTCGCAACTCTTCTCTTCTCACTCTCTCTTACGTTACTTTTCTTTCTTTTTCCCACTTGAGTCAAAATGAAAACTAGCCTCTAAGACCCCCTTGAGAGTCGAATTACTTGACTAGGCAATGGGCCACGGGCCTAATTGTGGATCACGGGCCCTTGCTCGCACCACTTAATTAGTGACAACACCTCCTAATAAAATAAAATAAAATAATTAAACTTGAATTATTTAATTAAATTAAGTAAATATTGTAAGCCTTAAATAACTTAATTAAATAATTAATTAAATTATTTTGGGGCGTTACACCAATGGTTAGGGTTCATGAAAGAAAAGGTTTGTAATGGGGCCAAAGAAGTGTTTGGGGGGTTTAGACAATGATCTTTCATGAAAGAAAGGATAAGTAGGCCCAAAGGAGTGTTTGAGGTCCATTTTTGAGTTTCGCGAAAGAAGTGCTAATTTGGCACAATAAGGTGTTTGAGGGCTTTAGACAATGATCTTTTTATTTGCGGTGCAATGTGGCTAGTGGTTGATAATTTATGAAAGAATGGGTGATCGGGCTCAAAGTGTTTGGAGATTGATGAGACAGATGATCTTTTTATTCAGTGGTGCACTTCATGATATGATATATCAGCTCAAAGATTTATGCCGTCTTTTTATTCAAGACTTTTGTCTCTTTTTTTTTGAAATATGATTCTCATTCTTTGACGGCCTATTTCTCTTGAGCTGAATAAACTGAAGAAAGTAGTGCACCATCTTTGAATGGGGAACAGATCATTGTCTAGGGTGAATGAAAGCTTTTTCGATTTTTTGGCTCAAAGTGGGTTGCAAAGGGTATTTTTTTGTTTTTTGTGAGAAGATGACCAAACTTCATTTCAAATCATGATTGCTTGTTTTCTCAAAGACTAACTCAAGGACAAAAAATTATTTATTTTTATATATCTGCTCTTTTTCTTTATTTCTTTTTATATGCCCTAATTTTTGCTTAGGCTGCTCTCGCGAGTTTTCAACCTAACAGCCTTTTTTGATTATTTTTTGTAAAGGACTTGCACCAAGGGAATACAATGTTGACAAAATATCTAGTGATCACAAATTTGCCTCACTTTGGAGGATCCAAGTGTTAGTTTATGAAATTTCATCATTGGGGACAAAACCAAAGAGTCAACTAAGAACTTGTGTGGAGAATATGCACTTTATAGAGTGGTCGGGGTGAGACTGGACATGAACAAGGGATGATGATAGGATGGAAAGGTGTGGACACTAACTGACTCAAACAAGAGCAAATGCACATCGCATACAAGTTCACTATACGAATGCTTCAGAGAGTTAACATAGTTAGAGACATGATAGAAGAATTTTTGATAACACATTAGTTAACAAAATGGACTATTTTGATCGTTTATCATGGGATGGATGAGATGCAACGCTTTGCTGACAAAAATTTGGACGAGCTGCGAATGGTGAATAACTTATTCTTTTTTGAAGATTGAGTGTCTGAAAACAACTTGAGTTTGCAGCTAAGTTCGACCTCGTTTGAAATTTAGTAGGTTAAACTTTTTTCAAGGAAGAACAATCAATTAAAATGTATTTGCAAGAACGCCTCATCTCTCATCAATTTTTTTTCAAAAAGTATGCTCATGTTTTTTTTTTAAATTATGAAATAAAATGTCATGGATGAATAACACATGATGATGGATATGAATGATGAAAATGCAAATGCATGAGATATGTTTCTAAAAAATAACTTGCAAAAATAAAATATGATTTTTTTGAATTTTTTCTTTTTAGAAGACTAGAAAAATGTATCAGTGTTTGTTTGAATGCAGGGGTATAAGGCTCCTTTGTGTCCTACGAGGGTTCCTTAGAGAATAGGTCTAGGGCTTGTCTGTTAAGTGAACCTTTCAAAGGGTAGCTCTAAAGAGTCCTACATAAGGTTCCTAGAGCCAACGACCCTAGTTAAGAACACTGATCAACAACAATAGGCAAGCTATTAGAAGTGCCAGCATTCTCAAGAGGGACCAAACTCTAGGTGAGACTTTCGTGACCACCCAACAGGACGCACATCCAGTAGGCCATCACTACGCAGTCTCGTTCTAACTTAGGTTATTCTCTAGTCCGGGTATAGGACTATTCTCATGTGTGTGCAAAAGTGTGATAGTGGAGTGTGTGAAGAAGCAAAATATCAAGAATACACCCCAAGCTGCAAAACAAACAAACATATATACAAAAAATGGTCTTCTATCCTAGGGTTTTCATATCACAAAAGAATAATAAAAAATAAAAGACAAAAGGGGAAGGGTAAAAATAAACATTAAATTAACAACTAATCCTACAACTAATTAGACTAGGTTTGACTCTCTAAATATCCCCAGTGAAGTCGCTAGCTGTAGCGACCGAAAAATCCGGGTGAGGATTCCTCGAAAGTTCAAAAATGAAGCCGCCACCAAAGTTTAGTTTAAGGGCAAACATTGGAAAATCCCTTTTGGAATGGATAAAGGTCCTTGAGACCAGATAAGGGTTCGGGAGTCGGTTATGCGTGGGGAAGGTATTAGCACCCCACGACATCCTTCCTAATGAAGGTTACCTGCTAATTAATTGTAGGAAAGAATATTAATTTTGAAAATGTTTATTTTTACCCTTTTATTGTGAATTGAAGAGAAAGAAGAAAATTGATGTTTTACTTAAGAAAATGGTTATTTAGGAGAAGACAGAAAAAGGTTTTTTATTAGTGCAATTGACAGAGGTCGGCCGCCCTCTGCTCCTACGTATCTCTTGGTAGAGAATCAAATCACACGTAGTTCTTGGTAGAAAACTTTGTTTGTTGGTGTATTTTATTTAGGGATTTTAGGACTCCTGAGTGATCAGTTCATTTGTCCTAAAATGATGACTAATCCGACTGTACAGTTGGCTTAGTCCCCTAATTTGTGAAAATGGAGTTTTTTGAAGTTTGGAAGATAGTTTGATGTATGTTGGTTTGATTTTATTTGAATAGGGGTTTTAGGACTCTTGATCCGTACGGTCCATTCGTCCTAGAACGCTGACTAACCCGGCCGTACGGCCGACTTAATTCCCTATTTTGAAAATTTGATTTTGTGGGAAGAAATGTGTTTGTGTTTATTTTAATTTAGAAATTTGTTTGTTTTAAATAGGAATTTTAGGCCATGATCCGTAACGGTTCATTAGTGACCTAAAAAGCAGACTAGCCCGACTGTACAGTCGACTTAGTCCCCTATTTTGTTCTTGAAAATATTTCTTTATTTATGAGAGGAAAATGAATATTTTGTTTTTGTTTTGAATATGAACGAAAAGTTAACAAAAAAGAAAAAATGAAAAGTGCAACTAGTGAAAAATATTTATCATGAATATTTAAAAACAAACTAATTAAAAGAAAAATAAAATAAAAAAGGGAGGGGGAGAGAGAGAGAGAGAGCTTCGCTAGGAGAGGGAGAGAATGTGTTCAGTGTTCTTGTTGAATCACTGTGGTGTGCTTTTCACTGTGGACAGAGCCTCCTTTTATAGGTGAAGGGTTAGGTGAAGAGACTTGCTGGACAAGTTAACTTGCTGGGCAAGTCGACTTGTTGGGCAAGCAGCTTGTTGGGCTGAAGGTTAATGCTACTGACACCCCCTTTTATTAGTTTCGTTCTTCTCTATTTTTTTTGGATTATTCTTATTTTTGTATATTTTTGGTGATATTTTTGTATTTTTGGGCTTTTTATATTATTTGGATACTTTATTGTAATATATATTTTTTATTTTCTGATTTTATTTCATTATTATTTTTATGGGTTTTTGATCAAAAGGACTAAATTAAGCCCAAAATACCGAACATGGGCCCATTTACTAAGAATTGGCCCAATTTAGACAAATCGGTCTAAATTAAAACAAGACAGCGCTCGAAATTTCGTTCTCGTAATGATATGGACTTGTGACACGGGGGCTAAAACGATTGCGATAAATGTTCGGACAAAATTGGGGTATAACAGGTGTCATGCCCCTTGCTCTTGTGGTATCTGCAGTATTTCTTGGTGGGCCGACCTCCTTTCTTCAGCACTAGGGGATCAGGTCGCCTCACACCAGTGAATTCGTTGTTCTGGCACTCCGTGAAGATCTGGGCGATCGGAGTGTTCAACTTTGTACGATGCTCGTACTTCTTAGGCCGGTACTCGGGCTTACTGTCTTGCCCCTTGGCCGGCCTGCCGTTCTCTTCCTTGGGACGCGCGCGGGCGCCCTTATCAGCGGCCAATTGCTCTTCATAGCCCATATGGTCGTTGGCCCTTCTAAGGAACAGGCCGAGGTCGTAATAGCGGTTCAAAGAGAACTCTTCAGCAAATCTGTGGTTCTTTCTTATACCACGCTTGAGATACTTCAGCTTGTCCGTGTCTGATAGGTTGCGGACTGTGTCAGCCTCTGTCATGAACCGGTCGATAAACTCCCTCAACGATTCATTCTCTCCTTGGACGACTGAGTCCAAGTGCTCTTCATAGCGATACTGACAACGGTTGGCTGTATAATTGGCCAAGAACATTGCCACAAGACCTTCCCAAGAAGAGACGGAGTTAGGACGCAGGGATTCCCACCATTCTAACGCCCGGCCTTCAAGTGACTGAGGGAACAGTCTGCACTTCATCGTCCGGCCTAGCTCTCTGTAGCTACAGTAGTTGTTGAAGTACATGAGGTGCTTATCTGGATCCCCACGGCCGTTAAACTTATTCAGGTTTGGGGGCTTCCTCAGGTCCCTTGGGATGCGATATCGCCTAATTTCGCTGGTGAAAGGCCCTTGTCCGATTGAGATGGGATTCTGCCCGTAGGGCTGCATTGCGGCATAAGTTTGGTCGGCGGGCAAACCGTAAAGGCCGATCGGCTGGCCAAGGAGTCTGTCAGCAATTGGAGGGCGTCCATGGTATTGTGGAGCATGTGGCGACGACCGTCTTCTAGGCCGCTCTGAATTGTTCCTTCTTGGTTGGCTGGTGGCACGGGAGACATCTCTAATATCCCCGTTACGGTAGTCGTCAAACTCCTCATACGAGTCCCACGACCTGCTTCTTGATCGTCGGGATCCTGAGGACTCGTTTGACGAGTATCTTGTTGGCGACCCTTCTGACTCTGGTCGGTAGCTTGAGTCAGCATAGTCGTAATCTTCCTCGGGGGAACGTCGGTGGCGACTTCTTCGACGAGGGGGCGACCTGTGAACGATCGCCCTTCTTGAAGGATTGCGTCGGGATACGCCTCGACGAGTAGGAGCTTCTCTCCGTGGTGGTGAACGATGGGGCCGGGATGGTTGCCCTCGGTGACCGCTGTCCGCACGCGGGCGGATTGAGATCGAGCCTCTCTCATAGCGTTCGATCAGCTCGTCTCGATCAGCAATCACTTGATTCTTTTGCTCCAGAATTTGTATAAGTGCCTGGGCCACATGCTCTGGCAATGCTTCTGGGATTCCAGCTTCGGCCAGCTCGGCCGGTAGTTGCTGGACCGGTTGTATAACTGGCCCGCGGCCTCCCTGTACTGAGGGTTCTTGGCGAGGCTCATCTTGTGATTCATGAACGGTCACAGGCATGCCCTCTGGGGTCCGTTGAGGTCGGTTCTGCCCAGAGGTGTTGAGCCTAGAAGAAATGCGTTTCTGGCGTGGCGGCATGGTTTGATGTGGAATAGCGCTCGGGCCTCCCACTGTGGTCTCCAATTGATCGTACCTGATCAATACGATGAGTTGCTCGGTCGCTGGGATGAAGGACCGAGTGGTAAGCCCCACGCGGGTGGTACCTGCAAAGGCACTCCAACGCTCAAGTCAGAGGTGCTTCAACGGGCAGGGTCACAAGGTGAGTAAAACGTACCTGAAGCCACATGCTGGTGTGGTATATATAACGCTGCGCGTTCTAGCCGTTGCGCAATTTACGGGGGCGAAATTGATCGTACCTGATCAATACGATGAGTTGCTCGGTCGCTGGGATGAAGGACCGAGTGGTAAGCCGCACGCGGGTGGTAAGCCGCACGCGGGTGGTACCTGCAAAGGCACTCCAACGCTCAAGTCAGAGGTGCTTCAACGGGCAGGGTCACAAGGTGAGTAAAACGTACCTGAAGCCACATGCTGGTGTGGTATATATAACGCTGCGCGTTCTAGCCGTTGCGCAATTTACGGGGGCGGCTGGATCTTGCGGAGCAAGGTAGATATTGGGCCGCGATGGGCCTGTTGGACGAATTGGCCTTCGAGCCCACTCCAGAACAGATTCTATTGAGAATATTTCAGTAGAGGCTGTTGTTGTTGTTGTTGTTCAAGAAGATAATAAAGATTCTATTGAGAATATTTCAGTAGAGGCTGTTGTTGTTGTTGTTGTTGTTCAAGAAGATAATAAAGATTCTATTGAGAATATTTCAGTAGAGGTTGTTGTTGTTGTTGTTGTTGTTGTCGTTGTTGTTGTTGTTGTTTTTGTTGTTGTTGTTGTTGTTGTTGTTGTTGTTGTTCAAGAAGATAATAAAGATTCTATTGAGAATATTTCAGTAGAGGCCGTTGTTGTTGTTGTTGTTGTTCAAGAAGATAATAAAGATTCTATTGAGAATATTTCAGTAGAGGCTGTTGATGTTGTTGTTGTTGTTGTTGTTGTTGTTCAAGAAGATAATAAAGATTCTATTGAGAATATTTCAGTAGAGGCTGTTGTTGTTGTTGTTGTTGTTCAAGAAGATAATAAAGATTCTATTGAGAATATTTCAGTAGAGGCTATTGTTGTTGTTGTTGTTGTTGTTGTTGTTGTCGTTGTTGTTGTTGTTGTTTTTGTTGTTGTTGTTGTTGTTGTTCAAGAAGATAATAAAGATTCTATTGAGAATATTTCAGTAGAGGCTGCTGTTGTTGTTGTTCTTCTTGTTGTTGTTGTTGTTGTTCAAGAAGATAATAAAGATTCTATTGATAATATTTCAGTAGAGGCTGTTGTTGTTGTTGTTGTTCAAGAAGATAATAAAGATTCTATTGAGAATATTTCAGTAGAGGCTGTTGTTGTTGTTGTTGTTCAAGAAGATAATAAAGATTCTATTGAGAATATTTCAGTAGAGGTTGTTGTTGTTGTTGTTGTTCAAGAAGATAATAAAGATTCTATTGAGAATATTTCAGTAGAGGTTGTTGTTGTTGTTGTTGTTGTTGTTGTTGTTGTTGTTGTTGTCGTTGTTGTTGTTGTTGTTTTTGTTGTTGGTGTTGTTGTTGTTGTTGTTCAAGAAGATAATAAAGATTCTATTGAGAATATTTCAGTAGAGGCCGTTGTTGTTGTTGTTGTTGTTGTTCAAGAAGATAATAAAGATTCTATTGAGAATATTTCAGTAGAGGCTGTTGATGTTGTTGTTGTTGTTCAAGAAGATAATAAAGATTCTATTGAGAATATTTCAGTAGAGGCTGTTGTTGTTGTTGTTGTTGTTGTTGTTCAAGAAGATAATAAAGATTCTATTGAGAATATTTCAGTAGAGGCTGTTGTTGTTGTTGTTCAAGAAGATAATAAAGATTCTATTGAGAATATTTCAGTAGAGGCTGTTGTTGTTGTTGTTATTGTTCAAGAAGATAATAAAGAT
>JAZGSX010000011.1:170000-207500 GCA_039519185.1 Astragalus membranaceus
GAAAAGCGGTCAACTAGAGTGCGAGTGTGAACTTGGATTTTATAAAATGTGGATTAAAGTGTTTCATTGATTGTCTGATTTGATGGACCGTGGGTTCATAGTACTGTAGATATATGTAACACCCCGATATTTCTATTGACCAAAAATACCCAGGTGCACATTAGTAACACATCAGAGATATATTTCCTGCTTAGACACTGAATATCACTATAAATTTTTCGCTGAATATAACTCAAACAGTCTTATTTACAACAAGACAATATGGTTCTCAGACCATATACCATCAGCAATTATAGTATTCAGTATCATACAAGAAAGCGGAAGAAAGATATACATTAAATACATAATGTTTTAGTATACAGACAACAAAAGGGAAATAAGCTTAAACATAAAGCTAGGCTATCAGCATCCAGTCCGAGCTCAACCTACTCGTGCCTCTTGGATTTCCGCTGCCACTGTGTCTTTGTAAATCAACAACATTTAAACAGTGAGATACAATCTCAGTGAGTTCTACCGATACCCCTACTAACTCTCTCGGTTCGATTAAAAATCCTTTTTAAAATCATCACGACACCGACTGCAAATCCAGTGCTAATCCCGGTGAACGTGAACAAACAAAGTGCGGCACCGACTGCAAATCCAGTGCTAATCCCGGTGTATCGCACAGTACGACACCGACTGTAACGCCCCAAAATAATTTAATTATTTATTTAATTAAGTTATTTAAGGCTTACAATATTTATTTAATTTAATTAAATAATTCAAGGTTTAATTATTTTTATTTTATTTATTAGGAGGTGTTGTCACGGATTGAGTGGTGCGAGCAAGGACCCGTGATCCACAATTAGGCCCGTGGCCCATTGCCTTGTCAAAGTATTCGACTCACAAGGGGTCTAGGGGTTAGTTTTCATTTTGTTACTCTATTGCAAAAAGAAAGAAAAGAAACGTAAAAGAGAGAGTGAGAAGAGAAAGAGTTGCGAAGGGAAGAGGAGAAGAAGAGGAGTGGGCGAATCACTCAAGAGGAGGAAGAGCTTGATTGGAGTCTTGCAATTTTTCCTTGGAGCTTTGCTAGCAATTCGACTTCCATAAGGTTAGGGGGTCCTCTTTTTGTTCTTAATGATTTATGCGAATTGGTGATTGCTTAGGGTTAGGGTTCTAGGTTAGTTCTATGAATGAATTGTGATGTTGATGGTTAATTGATCGTATTGTGATGATTGATGTTGAATTGATATGTTGAAAATCGCGTGATTGGTGTTTGAGTTGTTGATAATGCGAATTGGATATCATATGTTTGAATATATGACTATTTGATGCCTACTTGGTGAAATTGAGAATCATGGTGACACTTGAATCATATATATATAATTGAGTGTTGGGTGATGTTAAATTGGTGATTGAAAGTGAGAAATTCTGGTTTTGGAAGCTCCTAGGCGCCTTGGGCGCCATATGTGTGTTGCTGAATTTTTGTGTTGTGCGCCATAGTCATGGGCGCCAGGCGCCCAGCAGTGTGCTGCGCCAGTTTTTCCAAATTCTGTTGCCCCTGTGTTGCCATTCTGTGTCACTGTGTTGCTGTGCCTGTTGCCCTGTGTTGCTGATTCTGTGTCACTGTGCTGCCAGTTTTGGCGCTAGTTGTTTGTGTCATGGGCGCCAAGGGCCCCAATATTCTGGTGATTGTTTTGTAAAAATTGGTTTCAGGTTTTCATATTCAGGTAAAATGGCTCGTGCAAAATGATTTTGGGCAACAAAAGAGTTGGGTTGCGTGTTTTCACTAGGTGCCTAGTGCATGGGCGCCAAAAATAATGTTCAGTTTTTGATAAAATTTTAATTTGGTGAGCCGATTAATATACAATGGTGAGATTATGAATTTTAAATGATAAATTAATTGGACTTGGTGTGTTGTGATGCATTCCCATAGCATCTCATGGACATATGCATTATTGGTGAGCAGAGGCTACGGCCTAATTTTAATTGGTGAGCAGAGGCTTCGGCCTAGTTTGATTTGGTGAGCAGAGGCTACGGCCTATTTGTATTGGTGACGGATCCGACATGCATGTACCCGTGGAGTTTGGGTTGCATTACATACATAATCATATATTATATAGTGCTGTTTGGAATTAGTATGCTGATGCGATTGTTCCCTATTGTTATGAATTGGTGTGCCTGGTTTCCTTTTTCCTATGCAGTGCTTAATTCTCATAAGTTATTAATTATGAAAAGAGACTCACCCTACTGTTTTTATGTTGCTTCTTATGTCGGCAACGTGCAGGTAATAGCGAGTGAAGGATTTCTTATGCCTTCGTCTGGTAGGAAGTGTCACGCTCTGATACGTAGCACCAGGGGGGGGTGTCCTATGATTATGCATTATTTTTCCTAACACTGTTAGATTTTATTGGTGATGTATTGGTTTCAATCTTTTGAACTTATTATTATTCCGCTGCTGATGGTGATTGGATTTAGTTGATGCGAACTAAACTTTTCTTATGGTGTTGTGTATCTTGATATTTATGGAGTAAGTGTAGCACTCGCTTGAATTGTTTTCAAAAAAAAAAGAGACTCTGATTTTATTTAAAAAGTAAAGTTACTAGAAAGGGGGTGTTACATTAGTGGTATCAGAGCAGTTCGGTCTGTCCGGCCAAGTTGTCCAGTCGTAGTGTCAACTGACAACGGTGTGTTGTCAGTTATATCTAACTGTTGTTTGTTTGTAGCAAGTGAGTTGAGATGGCTGGGAGGATCGATGCTGCTGCTGCTGTTGTTGGGCTGCTGCTGAATGTTGTAAGAAGTGGAATCTTGTTTTGTCCGTTATGAATGGAGAAATGGTGGTCGATACTCCAGCTATGGGGTCGGTAACCACTTCTCTAATGTGTTCTGTAACACCCAGGTATATTTAACTTGTAAAATACCAAAGCGTGACAAAATATAAACATCAGAGATAATAATTTCCTGTTTAGACACTGAATACCAACATAAAATTTCGCTGAAATACGACATGACCATCTTATACATAAATAAGATCATACGGTACACAGACCATAACTGTCAGCAACTGGTAATCAGAGTCATACAAGAAAGCGGAAAAGGATAAACAAAACACTAATGCCATAGTGTTGCAATACATGGACAACCGAAGGAAAATAAACTTAAACATAAACTAAGTCATCCTCCATCACCCGGGGCCACCTACTCGTGCCTCTGAGGTTTCTTCTGTCCCTGTTTATCTGTAAAACAACAACATTTAAACAATGAGATACAATCTCAGTGAGTTCTACCGAGACCCCTACTAACGCTCTCGGTCCAATTATGAAATGGTTTTTACTGTATACGGCATCGACTGCGCGAACGCTCCAAACCCGATGAACCGCATTATTTAATCTTTGACAGGTCATCGACTGCGCGAACGCTACATACCCGATGAACCTGTTACAACCAAGTACGATACCGACTGCGCGAACGCTACATACCCGGTATACGCACAACAAACAATTCAACACACCACCGACTGCGCGAACGCTACATACCCGGTGAACCACCTTAACAATAGTACTTTCCCTATTGTAAGAGGCCTAGGGTAAGGGTGCATGACTACCCCGCCTAGTATGTCTACATGGGTCGTCACCCAAACTTGATATAATATATATATCTACAGTACTATGAACCCACGGTCCATCCAATCAGACAATCAATGAAACACTTTAATTCCAAGTTTTATAAAATCCAAGTTCACACTCGCACTCTATTTGACCACTTTTCAACAAAATTTTCAGTATCAAAAGCAGTTCATTTTGCCTTAAAAATAGAATATTCAGTTAGGCCTCTGAATAAGCTTTCCAACGCATCTTAGAACACCTCAATCGGGTTCCCGGATCAAAAGATATCGCGAAACGAAAAACAGTGTTTAATTGCTGAAATTCTGCCAAGCTGCGCTGAAGTCGCGCCTGGAGCGCGAGTTAAGCGCGAACTGGCAGAAAGTTCTGCCAAACTGCGCTGAAGCTGCGCCTGGAGCGCAGGTGAGGCGCGAAATGGCAGCAGGGGGGTCTGTTAAGGCAAATTTTGGCGGTTTCGCGCAAAAACCGCGATTCCGCTCAATTCCGATTGTTGTTCCGATCAAAAACAGATTTGACAACCAGTAAAATAAGTCCAATTCAAACCACACAATCAATCAATCCAATCCACAAACTTAATCAAAACGAATTGTATTAAAACGCGATATATTTTCAAATAACGGTTTTCGTTCCAAAATCTCTCGAAACCAATTAACGTAAAAACTAACGAGACACAAAAACATCCTAAGCGTGAGTAAAACTCACCCTTGAAGCGAGAGTCGTTGCCGAGCCGAAATCACCGACTTGTCGAAATCGCCGAATCGAATCCAAACAACACCGAACCGCTCCTTTCTTCGTTTCGAATTCCCAAACGCGTTCCACCGCTCTTGGCTTCGTTCCTAATCACGTTTCCATCATCAATTTCATCTCACAACTCAAGATTTCAACAATTTAATTCCAAAAACCCCTAGAAATTCGTAGGTCATGAGGAGGGGGAAAAATTGAAGAGAATCTTACCAAGTTATAGGGTTTTGTAGAGGAGAGGGAGATGGTGATTGTGCTGAAATTTGAGCTGATGGGGTTTCCTCTTCTTCTTCCTTTCTCTTGTTCTTTCCTCTTCTTCTTTCTCCTTTCTTTCTCTTCTTTTCTTCCTCTGCTTTCTCTTCTGCGCTTTCTTTCTTCTTTTTCTTTCTTTTATTCTTTTTCATTTGACACACACACACATATACTTATTTAATTAATAAATAAGTGGTAGCGTGGTCCAATTACCGTATTGATCTTAATTCCTTATTTCGATTCCAAAACTTCCTTGGTCCGTATTATTCGGTCAACGATCCTGTGACAGCCAATAATTAATTTTAGCACTCAATAATTTTACCAATTAAGTACCAAATTAATTCAATTGGGTTAACATCCAATTAATTCGATTAATTATTTTGAGGATGTTACATTCTCCCCAACTTGAAAGAATTTTGTCCTCAAAATTAAACACAACATACCTCAAGAGAACAAATACGGATACCGAGTCCGCATATCGTCCTCCAACTCCCAAGTGGCTTCCTCGGCGGAGAAACCATCCCAAACCACCTTGACAATGGAAATTGACTTTGTCCGTAGCGTCCTCTCGCCACGTTCCATGATGTAATTCGGACTAGGTTGGAAAGACAAGTCCGGTCGGAGGTCAATCGTTTCAAAATCTAACGGTTGACTTGGATCGGGAATGTACTTTCGCAATTGAGACACATGGAATACATTATGCAAATTTGACAATGGAGGAGGCAAGGCGATGCGGTATGCAAGAGGCCCAACTCGCTCGATAATTTGGAAGGGTCCAATATACCGAGGGCTGAGTTTCTTCACCCGTAATGCTCTACCTGTGCCAATTGTTGGTGATAATCTCAAAAACACATGATCACCTGACTCAAACTCTAACGGCCTTCTCCTTTTGTCGGCATAACTCTTTTGCCTACTTTGAGCGGCTTTCATTCTTTCCCTGATCTGGCGGATCTTTTCAGTAGTGTCTTGAATCACCTTAGGTCCTAACAATCGGTTCTCACCGACTTCCCACCAACACAATGGAGTCCTGCATTTCCTACCATACAAGGCTTCAAAAGGTGCCATTCCGATACTGGAATGATAACTGTTGTTATATGAGAATTCCACCAATGGAAGATGATCCTCCCATTTCTTTCTGTTATCAAGTACCGAAGCCCTAAGCATATCCTCTAATGTCTGGATAGTTCTCTCGGTCTGACCATCGGTCTGCGGGTGATAAGCGGTACTAAGAAGTACTTTGGTCCCCAATGCTTCATTCAGAGCTTTCCAAAATCGAGAAGTGAACTTCGGATCTCGATCCGACACTATACTAGTAGGAACCCCATGTAACCTTACTATGTTCTTCAAGTACACCTCAGCTAACTTGGATACTTTACTGTTAGAACGAACTGGAATAAAATGAGCTGATTTGGTTAACCGATCTACCACTACCCAAATGGAGTCGTTTCCGGCCTGAGACTTTGGCAACGCCATTACAAAATCCATGGAAATGTCTTCCCATTTCCACACTGGCACATCTAATGGTCGTAACAGACCACCAGGCTTCTGATGTTCTATCTTAACTCTTTGGCAAGTTAAGCATTTTGATACAAACTCAGCAATCTCTAACTTCATTCCTTGCCACCAATACATCTGCTTTAAATCTCTATACATCTTGGTGGATCCAGGGTGTACAGAAAATAAACTTCGGTGTGCTTCTTCTAGCACCTGATTTTTAATATCTTCATTATCGGGCACACAGATTCTACCGTTGAAACAAATCACTCCATCCCTATCTTCAGTAAAATCTGGCAACAATTTCTGCGATTGCAGCTTCACATCATTTTCCTGCGCTAAGCGAATAGAATCCCTTAATGAGCTAGAGATCCTCATGTGGCTCAGCACTAACCGGTTCATCCTTGATCTTGCACTCAAATTCAAGTCCCTAAAGGACTCCAACAATTCCATTTCATGCATCATAAACTCTGCTATGTGGATGGATTTCCTACTTAGTGCATCAGCTACAACATTAGCTTTTCCCGGATGATACTTCAACTCGAAGTCATAATCCTTCAGAAATTCCACCCACCTTCTCTGCCTGTTATTCAACTCCTTCTGGTCAAATAAATATTTCAAACTCTTATGATCACTAAAGACTTCGAAACGAGACCCATACAGGTAATGTCTCCAAATCTTCAGTGCGTACACAATGGCTGCCAACTCTAGATCATGAGTCGGATAGTTTTCTTCATGAGTCTTCAACTGTCTGGAGGCATAAGCTACAACTTGTTGGTTCTGCATTAGAACACATCCTAAACCCTTCCCAGAAGCATCGCTGAAAATTTGAAAATCCAAAGACGGATCTGGAAGAACTAGGATTGGAGCAGAAGTCAACCTAACCTTCAATTCTTGAAAACATTCCTCACAATCGGCATCCCATATAAACGGTTGGGCCTTACGAGTCAACCGGGTAAGTGGGAGAACCAGTTGTGAGAAACCTTGAATAAACCTCCTATAGTAACCAGCTAGACCCAAGAAACTTCTTATTTCTGTAACAGATGTTGGTCTTTCCCAGTTCAATACAGCTTCCACCTTACTGGGATCCACGGCAACTCCCGATTGGGAAATCACGTGTCCCAAAAACTTTACTTCTGGCATCCAGAAGTCACACTTCGATGGCTTGGCATACAATTTCTTTTCTCGGAGTACGTTCAGAACAATGCGGAGATGTTGAACATGGTCCTCAATGGTCTTAGAGTACACCAAGATATCATCAATAAAAACTACCACAAACTGATCAAGGTACGTGTGAAACACTCGGTTCATGTAATCCATGAATACCGCTGGAGCATTAGTCAAACCGAAGGGCATCACCACGAACTCGTAATGTCCATACCTAGTACGGAAAGCTGTCTTCGGAATATCTAAGGCCCGTACCTTTATTTGATGATAGCCCGACCTTAGATCAATTTTTGAAAATACCACGGCACCCCGAAGTTGGTCGAGTAAATCGTCTATCCTTGGCAATGGATATTTGTTTTTAATAGTCACCTTGTTGAGTTGACGGTAGTCAATACACAACCTCATGCTTCCGTCCTTCTTCTTAACTAGCAATACCGGAGCACCCCATGGAGAAGCACTCGGTCGGATAAATCTCTTCGATATTAACTCTTCAAGTTGAGACTTCAATTCCTTCAATTCTAAAGGAGACATCCTATAAGGGGCAATAGATATCGATCCTGTACCAGGAATCAATTCTATTGAGAATTCTACCTCTCTGTCAGGAGGTAAGGATGAAACTTCCTCTGGAAAGACATCTAGAAATTCATTTACCACTTGCACAGACGACAAGTCTAAACCCGTTTCAGTAGATGCAGACAACATAATAAGAATAGCTTCCGCACCTTGGAATAACGACTGGCTTGCTTCGGTGTAAGAGATCGTTGCTTCAAAATCTGTCTGTGTCAAGCCTACGGATTCGGAGGCGAAGCTAATGGTTCGATCAGCACAGTTGATAATCACATGATTTTCAGCCATCCAATTCATACCCAGAACAATGTCCATACTTCTCATAGGCAAGCAAATAAATTTCACAACAAATTGTCTGTCCCCTATGACAAGTAGGCAATTTTCACACAACGATTGGGTCTGGACACGACCCTTGGCAGCAGTTAAAATAGTTATCGGTTCGGATAGCTCAGACAATGCTAAACCCAACCGATCGACACATGCTTGTGATATAAAACAATGAGTTGCACCGGAATCATATAAAATATTGACTGAGTTATTAAAAAGAGATCCCGTACCCCTCAGAAGATTATCAGTAGGCGTGATGGTTCGAGCATCCAATGTATTGATTCGCCCCTGCTTAGGAGTATTTGGTGCTCCTTGAAAGCTTTTCTTTGCTGGGCATTGATTTGCATAATGACCCTCTTCATTACAGACATAGCATCGATTGGATCTTGGCTGACAATCCCCAATGTGATACCTTCCACACTTCGTACAATTTCTGCTCTTTGATGAATCGAAGGATTGCACCTGCTTCCCTTTATAATTACTTCCCTTGAATGGCCTGGATGGAGTAGAAGATTCAGCAACCTTTTTCTTGCCCTTCCAATAGTCTTTCTTTTCAGCATACATTTTCCTCAGATCCTCCTCAGCAACATATGCTTGTTGCACTAAGGCAGGATAATTAACCAAGGTGTAAGAACTGAGTCCTTGGCTCACATCAGCTCGGAGACCTTCTTTGAACATTTGCATCTTCCACATATCATTTGGGGCATACCTCCCCAATTCATAGAACTGAGACAGTCTTTCAAATTTAGCAGCATACTCCCCAACCGACATATCACCTTGCTTAAGATTTACAAACTCTGCTTGTTTACTCAGCTTCTTCACCGAAGGGAAATATTGCTTCAGAAATAATTCCTTGAAGTTGTCCCAAGTTAGGGGAGTTTCTTGGAGTTCCATCATATGCCTTGCATTACACCACCAGGTGTGGGCATCTTCATCGAGCACATTCGCCGCAAATATTACCTTCTCTTCTTCCCCGCATTGCAAGGTTTGAAAAATTTTCTCCATCGAATCAATCCAATAGTAGGCGGTCATTGGATCTGATCCTCCCTTGAAAGTCGGGGGCTTCATCTTTTGAAATTGAAAATATGCCCGGTTAGGATCTTCCTGATGGGGTTGAACATTGGGCTGCTGCAGAGCCATTTGTTGACCAAGTGACTTCAAACACAAGAGGGGGGGTGAATTGTGTAATTAAAAAATTGCGATTAAAAATAAAGTTTTTGAAAGATTTTAATCAAATAAGTTGCTTGAATTTAAATACCTGTGATAAAGGAATAAAATAACTTGCAAGAAAAATAAAGGAGATGAAGGGAAGAAGATGACACAAGAGTTTTATACTGGTTCGGCCAAACCACAGGCCTACGTCCAGTCCCCGAGGAATGCTCCAAGGGATTTCAACTAATCACTAGCTTTTAAAACAGGTTCAGCTAGAAACCTTTACAATCAAGAACTTACAACACCGGGATATCACCTCCCAAAAGAAAACTTTCAAGAACCAAGAGATTTGATGGCACACTCAATAGTGTGGATAAAAAAAGTTGAAGCACAGTAATACAATATCAAATTATGTGAAATATAAAGCTCTCAAAAATAAAGTTGCAAGTGTAAGAGTAGTGAGAGTGATAGAAGAATAATAGATCTCAGATTGCAAGAATGAGTCGTGAAATGAAAGTGAAGAGTGAGGCTGGTATTTATAGGCGTATAGAAAATATGACCGTTGAGTGAAATAAAGAATTGAAGAAATCGATTTTGTGCCTGAATTGCCTAAGATGGATAATCGATTTCATGCTTGATTAGATCTAGGATAACGAATCGATTTTGCATTTAGTTTAAATCATGAGAGAATCGATTCTTTGCTTTGATAAACATGAGAATCGATTTGTGAGTCACAAGAGAAAAGGAAAGGAATCGATTTTATGAAGTAGGAAAAAAAGAAGGAATCGATTCTTAAGTGGAATGAAAAGGAAAGGAATCGATTCTTGAGTGAGCTTGAAAATCGATTTTATGTTTCAACATATGATATAAGAAATCGATTTTTGGCTTTTTGAGAGTGCTTGAAAATCGATTTTGTGGCCATAGAAAAATACTATAAATCGATTATATGCTTTTCAAAAAATCATTTGCATGCATGGAATTTATTTTAAAACTATTTTCATGCAAAATTATTTATATGAAAAACATTTGTGAGTGTGTGATTTATTTTATATTTGAGAGCTTTATTTTCACTTACAATAATGTCCTAAACACACACAACATTACAATAATTCTTGACTGTCGCTTGATTGCATTTTTCCGCTTTTTGCAGTCTTGACCTTTTTGCCCTTCTTTTGTCAATCATCAAAACCTGATTATTCCTGTCAAGGCATATATTCACATTCTCCCCCTTTTTGATGATGACAAACATCATTAGGAGGGATTTGCTCAAAGAAGGGGTTAGATAAGAATATTTCATAACAATGTGTATATCAGAGATAAGCGCAGATAATACTCCCCCTTTCTATATGCAAATATTTAAGAAAATACTCCCCCTGAAACATGCAAATCACATAACTTCTCCCCCTTTTGGCATTATCAAAAAGCGAAAAAATAATCAAGTATAGGCAGTCTAAGGCATATATTCACTCAATGCATGATTGATTTAGAATACCCAATTCAGTTCTTATAAAAGAGAAACTTTCTTTTGGCAAAGGTTTAGTAAAAATATCTGCAAGTTGGTTAGATGTTTCCACAAACTCAATTACGCAATCACCTTTTTGAACATGATCTCTGATAAAATGGTGCCTAATCTCAATGTGTTTTGTCCGTGAGTGATAAACCGGATTTTTTGTGAGATTTATGGCACTGGTGTTGTCGCATTTAATTGGGACTGTTTTGAGATCCATACCGAAATCATTTAATTGCTGTTTCATCCAAATTATTTGCGCACAACAACTACCTGCAGCAACGTATTCTGCTTCTGCGGTGGATAGCGCTACACTTGCTTGTTTCTTACTGTGCCAAGATACTAATGCATTTCCAAGCAAGTGGCACGTTCCACTGGTGCTCTTTCTATCCATTTTACAACCTGCAAAGTCAGAATCAGAGTACCCAACCAAAGTGCAATCCGTCCCTTTAGGATACCATAAACCCATGTTTTGTGTGCCAATGAGGTATCTCATAATGCGTTTGACAGCAGAGAGATGAGATTCTTTTGGATTAGCTTGAAAACGTGCACACATACAAACACTAAACATAATATCAGGACGACTAGCAGTGAGATAGAGAAGAGAGCCAATCATACCTCTATACTTGCTTACCTCTACCGACTTACCTTCCTCGTCTTTGTCAAGAGAGCATGATGTACTCATGGGAG
Source organism: Astragalus membranaceus (assembly GCA_039519185.1). Taxonomy (NCBI): domain Eukaryota; kingdom Viridiplantae; phylum Streptophyta; class Magnoliopsida; order Fabales; family Fabaceae; genus Astragalus; species Astragalus membranaceus. The sequence goes on from JAZGSX010000011.1 coordinate 181,500, forward strand.
TTGAGATTTCTTTGGCATTGTGCATACCAAATTTCTTAAGAAGCTCTTTGCAGTATTTGGATTGATTTACAAAAATACCTTCCTTAGTTTGATGGATTTGTAATCCAAGAAAGTATCGAAGCTCACCCATCATGGACATTTCAAATTCACTTTGCATGATGTTAGAAAATTCTTCACAAAGAGTTTCATTAGTGGCTCCAAAGATGATGTCATCAACATAAATTTGAACAAGTAAAATGTCATGATTTGAATGTTTGATGAAAAGTGTTGTATCAACTTTGCCTCTTTCAAAACCCTTTTCAAGTAAAAATTTACTTAAGCGATCATACCAAGCTCGAGGTGCTTGTTTCAACCCATACAATGCCTTTTTCAATTTAAAAACGTGATCGGGAAACTCAAAATTTGTGAAACCCGGGGGTTGATCAACATATACCTCTTCTTGAATATAACCATTTAAAAACGCACTTTTTACGTCCATTTGAAAAAGTTTAAAATCCATGATGCAAGAGAAAGCAAGAAGCATGCGAATGGATTCTAGCCTAGCCACGGGGGCATAGGTTTCATCAAAATCTATACCCTCTTGTTGATTGTAACCTTTGGCAACAAGTCTTGCTTTGTTTCTAATAATAATACCATTTTCATCAAGCTTGTTCCGAAAAAACCCATTTGGTTCCAATCACAAGATGGTCTTTAGGTTTTGGGGCGAGTTCCCAAACACTGTTTCTTTCAAATTGATTTAATTCCTCTTGCATGGCAAGGGTCCAATGTTCGTCAAAAATAGCTTCATCAATGTTGTTTGGTTCAATTTGAGAAACAAAAGCCATATGGTTACATGCATTCTTTAAAGAGTTTCGAGTAGTTACCCCTTTTGTGATATCACCTATCACTTTGTCAAGAGGATGGTCCTTTTGCATTCTCCATTCTTTAGGTAGATCTTGATGAGGTGATTGATCTTCAACTTCCTTGTTTTTGTCCTGTTCTTTTAGAAGACTGTTTCCCAAAATTTCTGCAAGATCATCAACATTCTTTTCTACTACAATTTTGGGGTCAGTTTCATCAAAAGTGACATGCACTGATTCTTCTATAGACAAGGTTCTTTTATTATAAATTCTAAAAGCTTTACTAGAGTTGGAATATCCAAGAAAAATTCCCTCATCAGCTTTAGCATCAAACTTACCAAGATTGTCCTTCCCATTATTCAAAACAAAGCACTTACATCCGAATACGTGAAAGTGGGAGATATTTGGCTTTCTTCCTTTGTAAATTTCATAGGGCGTTTGTTTTAGAATAGGCCTTATGAGGACTTTATTCATTACATAGCATGCGGTGCTTACCGCGTCTGCCCAGAAATACTTAGGAAGGTTAGTTTCATTGAGCATCGTCCTCGCTAGCTCTTCAAGGGACCTATTTTTCCTTTCCACTACTCCATTTTGTTGAGGAGTTCGTGGGGAGGAAAAAGTGTGGTCAATACCATTTTCATTGCAAAAGTTTTCAAAAGCCTCATTTTGAAACTCACCACCGTGATCACTTCGGATAGATGCTATAGTTAAACCTTTTTCGTTTTGAATAATCTTAGCAAGTTTTCGAAAAGCGTCAAAAGCGTCATTTTTATGAGAAATGAACAAGGTCCATGTATAGCGAGAGTAGTCATCCACAATAACAAGTGCATAGTAATTGCCACCAAGACTCATAGTTCTAGATGGGCCAAATAAATCCATGTGTAAAAGTTGTAAAGGTCGGTTTGTAGAAATAACATTTTTTGATTTAAAAGAGACCTTTACTTGTTTCCCTTTTTGGCACGCATCGCATAATTTATCTTTTTCAAAATGTAGCTTTGGTAGGCCAATTACTAATTCCTTACGAGCAAGTTTATTTAAAAGATCCATGTGGATGTGGGCTGCTCTCCTATGCCATAGCCAAGTTTCATCCTCTTTACTAATAAGACAGCATGCATCATTTGAGGGTAGATCATTTAGATCAACAGTATAAGTGTTTCCAACTCTTTCACCAGTAAAAAGGATTTGCTTGTCCACAGTATTTTTTACCTTGCAAATAGAAGAATTAAACACAACTTTATTACCTTTGTCGCACAGTTGACTAATACTTAGCAAGTTATGTTTCAAGCCATCCACTAATAAAACATTTTCAATCACTGGGTTTGGTTTCTTACCGATAGTGCCGACACCAATTATTTTACCTTTTGTGTTGTCGCCATAAGACACAAAACCACTACTTTTAGGAGTCAAGTGAGAGAACTTTTCTTTGTCCCCTGTCATGTGCTTTGAACAGCCGCTGTCAAGATACCACTTTGAGCTCTTGGCTTTCAAGCACACCTGCAACACAACCTCAAGTTTTAATTTTTGGTACCCAAATCGTTTTGGGTCCTTTTGGGTTAGTCTTGGGAATAGTGCCCTTTGGAATCCATTTCCATTTGTCATTCATAGCAATATTCTTTCTAGCATTACAAATAGAAGATGTATGACCTTTTCTACCACAATAATAACATTTTGTAAAAGGGCTGCTAGAAGCTCTGTTGGGACTAAAAAAATTTTTGAAAGATTTTTCATGATTCTTTGGTTGATAGCCCAAACCGGCTTTATCATAAGTTCCCCTTTGATTTCCCAAAATGATATTAAGATTGTCTCTTCCCATGGTGAATTTTGCAAGAGTGTTGTGCAAATCATCATTTTTCTTTTCCAAAACGTTGCACTCTTCACATTTGAGAGTACTCTCCTTTTTATTTTCATAAGAGTTGCACGAGGAGACTTCGCTTACAAAAGTTTGTTTTTCTTTAAGAATGTCTATTTCCTTGTTTAAAATTTCGATTTTAGAGTGAAGAGAGGAAATAGTTTTCTTAGAGGTAGAAACAATCTTTCTAAGTTTGGTTGATTCATTATTTAGTTCTTCACAAATACTAAGCAGTTCATTATAAGTTAAATCATACTCAGTTTCAATAGAGCTTACCTCATCTTCCTCATGCTCCGCCATGAGACATAGTTTTGCTTCTTCTTCAGATTCATCGGATGACTCAGTGTCATTTTCTTCCCAAGTGATGTATGCCCTTCTTCCTCTTGATTCCCTTTGGGGTTTTCTGTCCGGTTTCTCATATTTTTTATTTTGAGGGCAGTTTGGCTTTATGTGCCCTTTCTTACCACATTTGTAGCATGTTGGATTGAAGGAGGTTCCTTCCTCATTCTTCTCTTGAGGATTAGCCCATTGTTTTGATTTTCCCTTGCGCTTCATGAAGTTGTTGAATCTTCGCACCATTAGGCTCATGTCTTCATCATTGCTGTCGTATTCTTCCGTGTCACTTTCTTTGGCACATGTTTTTAGAGCAAGTCCTTTCTTTTTCTTTTCACCTTCCTCGCTTTCAGTTAGTCGATTCAGTTCGAGCTCGTGTTCCTGCAATTTTCCAAACAGAGTAGTTAAGTCCATAGAGGATATGTCTCTTGATTCCGAGATAGCCGTCACTTTGGGTTGCCAATTTCTATTTAGGCATCGCAGCACTTTATTGGTCAAATCCGCATTTTCGAAGGATTTTCCAAGGCCTCTGAGATGGTTAACTATGTGGATGAAACGTTTGTTTAGTTCTTGGATGGTTTCACCCGGTTTCATCTTAAATAGTTCATACTCATGAGTTAATGTGTTCATTCTAGCCCTTTTGACCTCGGTAGTACCTTCATGGGTCACTTGGAGGGCGTCCCACATTTCCTTGGCGGTTTTACAGTTTGATACGCGATAGAACTCATCGATGCTTAAAGTAGTTGTGATGATGTTCTTAGCTTTCAAATTGTATTGAACCTTTTCTTTTTCCTCTTTGGTCCAAAGAGATCTAGGTTTGTTTACCATTTCATCATTAACAAGATGAGTGGGAACAAATGGACCATTTATGACAGCATCCCAGATATCACAATCTACTCCCTCAATGAAAATTTTCATTCTTGTTTTCGAATAATCATACCCTTCACCATTGAAAGATGGGGGTCTGTTTAAGGAGTCATTTGAAGTCATCTTGTCTCTTGAGACAGTTAGTCTTGACCAAGAGTCTAGCTCTGGTACCACTTGTTGACCAAGTGACTTCAAACACAAGAGGGGGGGGTGAATTGTGTAATTAAAAAATTGCGATTAAAAATAAAGTTTTTGAAAGATTTTAATCAAATAAGTTGCTTGAATTTAAATACCTGTGATAAAGGAATAAAATAACTTGCAAGAAAAATAAAGGAGATGAAGGGAAGAAGATGACACAAGAGTTTTATACTGGTTCGGCCAAACCACAGGCCTACGTCCAGTCCCCGAGGAATGCTCCAAGGGATTTCAACTAATCACTAGCTTTTAAAACAGGTTCAGCTAGAAACCTTTACAATCAAGAACTTACAACACCGGGATATCACCTCCCAAAAGAAAACTTTCAAGAACCAAGAGATTTGATGGCACACTCAATAGTGTGGATAAAACAAGTTGAAGCACAGTAATACAATATCAAATTATGTGAAATATAAAGCTCTCAAAAATAAAGTTGCAAGTGTAAGAGTAGTGAGAGTGATAGAAGAATAATAGATCTCAGATTGCAAGAATGAGTCGTGAAATGAAAGTGAAGAGTGAGGCTGGTATTTATAGGCGTATAGAAAATATGACCGTTGAGTGAAATAAAGAATTGAAGAAATCGATTTTGTGCCTGAATTGCCTAAGATGGATAATCGATTTCATGCTTGATTAGATCTAGGATAACGAATCGATTTTGCATTTAGTTTAAATCATGAGAGAATCGATTCTTTGCTTTGATAAACATGAGAATCGATTTGTGAGTCACAAGAGAAAAGGAAAGGAATCGATTTTATGAAGTAGGAAAAAAAGAAGGAATCGATTCTTAAGTGGAATGAAAAGGAAAGGAATCGATTCTTGAGTGAGCTTGAAAATCGATTTTATGTTTCAACATATGATATAAGAAATCGATTTTTGGCTTTTTGAGAGTGCTTGAAAATCGATTTTGTGGCCATAGAAAAATACTATAAATCGATTATATGCTTTTCAAAAAATCATTTGCATGCATGGAATTTATTTTAAAACTATTTTCATGCAAAATTATTTATATGAAAAACATTTGTGAGTGTGTGATTTATTTTATATTTGAGAGCTTTATTTTCACTTACAATAATGTCCTAAACACACACAACAATACAATAATTCTTGACTGTCGCTTGATTGCATTTTTCCGCTTTTTGCAGTCTTGACCTTTTTGCCCTTCTTTTGTCAATCATCAAAACCTGATTATTCCTGTCAAGGCATATATTCACACCATTTGGTCATGCTGCATTTGCAACATATCCTGCATCATCTTTTGCTGATTCTCGATGATATTCTGCATCCATTCAAAGTTTGGATCAACAGGAGGAGGAACGCCTCTACCTCTTCTGGCCATGATTCTGCGAAATATGCACAAAGTATTAAGTTGATCAAGCTCAATATCTAATAGCATACTAAGAAAATCACGACTGGAGAAAGTAAAGACCCTAACAGCTAAGTCCGACTAGGTCGAACCGCTCTGATACCAAATGTAACACCCAGGTATATTTAACTTGTAAAATACCAAAGCGTGACAAAATATAAACATCAGAGATAATAATTTCCTGTTTAGACACTGAATACCAACATAAAATTTCGCTGAAATACGACATGACCATCTTATACATAAATAAGATCATACGGTACACAGACCATAACTGTCAGCAACTGGTAATCAGAGTCATACAAGAAAGCGGAAAAGGATAAACAAAACACTAATGCCATAGTGTTGCAATACATGGACAACCGAAGGAAAATAAACTTAAACATAAACTAAGTCATCCTCCATCACCCGGGGCCACCTACTCGTGCCTCTGAGGTTTCTTCTGTCCCTGTTTATCTGTAAAACAACAACATTTAAACAATGAGATACAATCTCAGTGAGTTCTACCGAGACCCCTACTAACGCTCTCGGTCCAATTATGAAATGGTTTTTACTGTATACGGCATCGACTGCGCGAACGCTCCAAACCCGATGAACCGCATTATTTAATCTTTGACAGGTCATCGACTGCGCGAACGCTACATACCCGATGAACCTGTTACAACCAAGTACGATACCGACTGCGCGAACGCTACATACCCGGTATACGCACAACAAACAATTCAACACACACCACCGACTGCGCGAACGCTACATACCCGGTGAACCACCTTAACAATAGTACTTTCCCTATTGTAAGAGGCCTAGGGTAAGGGTGCATGACTACCCCGCCTAGTATGTCTACATGGGTCGTCACCCAAACTTGATATAATATATATATCTACAGTACTATGAACCCACGGTCCATCCAATCAGACAATCAATGAAACACTTTAATTCCAAGTTTTATAAAATCCAAGTTCACACTCGCACTCTATTTGACCACTTTTCAACAAAATTTTCAGTATCAAAAGCAGTTCATTTTGCCTTAAAAATAGAATATTCAGTTAGGCCTCTGAATAAGCTTTCCAACGCATCTTAGAACACCTCAATCGGGTTCCCGGATCAAAAGATATCGCGAAACGAAAAACAGTGTTTAATTGCTGAAATTCTGCCAAGCTGCGCTGAAGTCGCGCCTGGAGCGCGAGTTAAGCGCGAACTGGCAGAAAGTTCTGCCAAACTGCGCTGAAGCTGCGCCTGGAGCGCAGGTGAGGCGCGAAATGGCAGCAGGGGGGTCTGTTAAGGCAAATTTTGGCGGTTTCGCGCAAAAAACCGCGATTCCGCTCAATTCCGATTGTTGTTCCGATCAAAAACAGATTTGACAACCAGTAAAATAAGTCCAATTCAAACCACACAATCAATCAATCCAATCCACAAACTTAATCAAAACGAATTGTATTAAAACGCGATATATTTTCAAATAACGGTTTTCGTTCCAAAATCTCTCGAAACCAATTAACGTAAAAACTAACGAGACACAAAAACATCCTAAGCGTGAGTAAAACTCACCCTTGAAGCGAGAGTCGTTGCCGAGCCGAAATCACCGACTTGTCGAAATCGCCGAATCGAATCCAAACAACACCGAACCGCTCCTTTCTTCGTTTCGAATTCCCAAACGCGTTCCACCGCTCTTGGCTTCGTTCCTAATCACGTTTCCATCATCAATTTCATCTCACAACTCAAGATTTCAACAATTTAATTCCAAAAACCCCTAGAAATTCGTAGGTCATGAGGAGGGGGAAAAATTGAAGAGAATCTTACCAAGTTATAGGGTTTTGTAGAGGAGAGGGAGATGGTGATTGTGCTGAAATTTGAGCTGATGGGGTTTCCTCTTCTTCTTCCTTTCTCTTCTTCTTTCCTCTTCTTCTTTCTCCTTTCTTTCTCTTCTTTTCTTCCTCTGCTTTCTCTTCTGCGCTTTCTTTCTTCTTTTTCTTTCTTTTATTCTTTTTCATTTGACACACACACACATATACTTATTTAATTAATAAATAAGTGGTAGCGTGGTCCAATTACCGTATTGATCTTAATTCCTTATTTCGATTCCAAAACTTCCTTGGTCCGTATTATTCGGTCAACGATCCTGTGACAGCCAATAATTAATTTTAGCACTCAATAATTTTACCAATTAAGTACCAAATTAATTCAATTGGGTTAACATCCAATTAATTCGATTAATTATTTTGAGGATGTTACATTCAGTGCCCCGTGTCGATCTTCGGCAGGGACTTTGTTGTGAATTTTGGTTGCTTGCCGTTGAGAGGTCTGGATGTAATCTTGGGCATGGACTGGTTAGAGAATAACCACGTCCATATCAACTGTCGTAGCAAGTCGGTTAGTTCGGGGAAGAAGATTCTGCTTTGGTATCCGCTGATCAGTTGAAGAAGTTGAGGAAAGAAGGAGTTCAGCTATTTTCGTTGATGGTATCGTTGTCTGCTGAGAGTCGAGCTGTTATTGAAGAATTGCAAGTGGTACGCGAGTTTCCTGAGGTTTTTTTTTTCCTGACGAAATTCCGGGTGTGCCACCGGAAAGAGAGGTTGAGTTTGCTATTGATCTTATACCTGGTACTAGGCCTGTGTCTATGGCACCGTACCGGATGTCAGCCTCAGAGTTGTCTGAATTGAAAAAGCAATTAGAAGATCTACTTGAGAAGAAATTTGTAAGGCCAAGTGTGTCACCATGGGGTGCTCCGGTATTGTTAGTGAAAAAGAAGGACGGGAGTATGAGGCTTTGTGTCGATTATAGGCAGTTGAACAAAGTGACAATAAAGAACAGGTATCCGCTTCCCAGAATTGATGATCTGATGGACCAGTTGGTAGGTGCTAAGGTGTTTAGTAAAATCGATTTGAGGTCGGGTTATCACCAGATCAAGGTAAAGGATGAAGACATTCAGAAGACCGCTTTCAGAACGAGATATGGGCACTATGAGTATTCTGTGATGCCGTTTGGTGTTACCAACGCGCCGGGTGTGTTTATGGAGTACATGAACCGTACCTTCCATAGTTACTTGGATCGGTTTGTAGTTGTGTTTATTGACGACATTCTAGTGTATTCTAAAACAGAAGAGGAGCACGCAGAACATTTGAGGTTAGTGCTAGAAGTGTTGAAAGAAAAGAAATTGTATGCAAAATTGTCTAAGTGTGAGTTCTGGCTGAATGAAGTAGGTTTCCTTGGTCATATTATCTCTGGTAATGGTATAGCTGTGGACCCAGCCAAGGTTGATGCTGTGTCTCAACGGGAGAGCCCGAAGTCAGTTACAGAGATTAGAAGCTTCTTGGGATTAGCTGGTTATTACAGGAGATTTATTGAAGGTTTCTCGAGGTTGGCACTTCCGTTGACTCAATTGACATGTAAAGGAAAAGCTTTTGTGTGGGATGCTCGCTGCGAGGAGAGCTTCAATGAGTTGAAAAAGAGGTTGACTACATCGCCCGTTTTGACTTTGCCTGTTCCGGATCGACCGTTTGTAGTATATTGCGATGCTTCCAAGATGGGTTTGGGAGGTGTATTGATGCAAGAGGGTAAGGTAGTAGCTTATGCGTCCAGACAGTTGAGGACCCATGAGAAGAACTACCCTACTCATGATTTGGAGCTAGCTGCAATTGTGTTTGTGCTGAAAATTTGGAGGCACTATCTGTATGGTACCAGATTTGAAGTGTTTAGCGACCATAAGAGTTTAAAATACTTATTTGATCAGAAGGAGCTAAATATGAGGCAGAGACGTTGGCTAGAATTGCTGAAGGATTATGATTTCGGCTTGAACTATCACCCCGGCAAAGCTAATGTCGTGGCTGATGCTTTAAGTCGGAAGAGTTTGCATATGTCGGCTATGATGGTGAAAGAGTTAGAGTTGATTGAGCAGTTTCGGGACATGAGTCTGGTTTGTGAAGTGACACCGCAGAGTGTCAGATTGGGGATGTTGAAGATCGGCAATGAATTTTTGGTTAGTGTTCGAGAAGCCCAAAAGTCAGATGTAAAGTTGGTAGACCTGTTAGTTGTGAATGATCAAGATGTGGATGGAGATTTCAAGTTAGATTCCCAAGGTGTATTGAGATTCAGAGATAGGATCTGCATTCCTGACGATGCTGAGATGAAGAGAATGATTCTTGAGGAGAGCCATAGGAGCAAGTTGAGTATTCATCCAGGAGCTACGAAAATGTACCAAGATTTGAAGAAAATGTTCTGGTGGCCTGGTATGAAGAAGGATGTGGCTCAGTTTGTGTATTCTTGTCTGACTTGTCAGAAGTCTAAGATTGAGCATCAGAAGCCTGCGGGGTTGATGCAACCATTGGAGATTCCGGAATGGAAATGGGATAGCATTTCCATGGATTTTGTAACTGGTTTGCCAAATACAGTGAGAGGGTTTGATGCTACATCAAGACTATTGTGAAGCTGCATGGCGTTCCGCTTAGTATTGTATCTGATAGAGATCCGAGATTCACATCTGAATTTTGGAAAAGTTTGCAAGAAGCTTTGGGTTCTAAATTGAGGTTGAGCTCCGCTTATCATCCGCAGACAGATGGTCAGACGGAGAGGACTATTCAGTCGTTAGAGGACTTGTTGAGGGCATGTGTTCTTGAGCAGGGAGGTTCATGGGATTCTCATCTTTCATTGATAGAGTTCACCTACAACAACTGTTTTCATTCTAGTATTGGAATGGCACCGTTTGAGGCGTTGTATGGTCGGAGATGTAGGACTCCGTTGTGTTGGTATGAATCTGGGGAGAGTGCAGTGTTGGGGCCTGAGATTGTGCGAGAAGCAACTGAGAAGGTAAAATTAATCCGTGAGAAGATGAAAGCGTCGCAGAGTCGACAAAAGAGCTATCATGATAAGAGAAGGAAGGATTTAGAGTTTCAGGCCGGTGATCATGTGTTCCTGAGAGTCACTCCGGTGACTGGTGTTGGGCGTGCCTTGAAATCAAAGAAGTTAACTCCCCGTTTCATTGGTCCGTATCAGATTACGGAGAGGGTGGGAAGTGTTGCATATAGGGTGGCTTTGCCGCCTAATCTTTCGAACTTGCATGACGTGTTTCACGTGTCACAACTTCGAAAGTATGTTCCGGACCCGTCTCATGTGATTCAGATGCATGAAGTAGAGGTGCGGGATAATCTCACTGTGGAGACTATGCCTGTGCGGATTGAAGATAGAGAAGTGAAGATTCTGAGAGGGAAGGAGATTCCTTTGGTGAAAGTGGTTTGGTTAGGAGCTGCTGGTGAGAGTATGACTTGGGAGCTGGAGAGTAAGATGCGGGAAGCATATCCGGAGTTGTTTGATTCAGGTAATTTCGAGGACGAAATATCCTAAGTGGGGGAGTGTTGTAACGCCCCAAAATAATTTAATTATTTATTTAATTAAGTTATTTAAGGCTTACAATATTTATTTAATTTAATTAAATAATTCAAGGTTTAATTATTTTTATTTTATTTATTAGGAGGTGTTGTCACGGATTGAGTGGTGCGAGCAAGGGCCCGTGATCCACAATTAGGCCCGTGGCCCATTGCCTTGTCAAAGTATTCGACTCACAAGGGGTCTAGGGGTTAGTTTTCATTTTGTTACTCTATTGCAAAAAGAAAGAAAAGAAACGTAAAAGAGAGAGTGAGAAGAGAAAGAGTTGCGAAGGGAAGAGGAGAAGAAGAGGAGTGGGCGAATCACTCAAGAGGAGGAAGAGCTTGATTGGAGTCTTGCAATTTTTCCTTGGAGCTTTGCTAGCAATTCGACTTCCATAAGGTTAGGGGGTCCTCTTTTTGTTCTTAATGATTTATGCGAATTGGTGATTGCTTAGGGTTAGGGTTCTAGGTTAGTTCTATGAATGAATTGTGATGTTGATGGTTAATTGATCGTATTGTGATGATTGATGTTGAACTGATATGTTGAAAATCGCATGATTGGTGTTTGAGTTGTTGATAATGCGAATTGGATATCATATGTTTGAATATATGACTATTTGATGCCTACTTGGTGAAATTTAGAATCATGGTGACACTTGAATCATATATATATAATTGAGTGTTGGGTGATGTTAAATTGGTGATTGAAAGTGAGAAATTCTGGTTTTGGAAGCTCCTAGGCGCCTTGGGCGCCATATGTGTGTTGCTGAATTTTTGTGTTGTGCGCCATAGTCATGGGCGCCAGGCGCCCAGCAGTGTGCTGCGCCAGTTTTTCCAAATTCTGTTGCCCCTGTGTTGCCATTCTGTGTCACTGTGTTGCTGTGCCTGTTGCCCTGTGTTGCTGATTCTGTGTCACTGTGCTGCCAGTTTTGGCGCTAGTTGCTTGTGTCATGGGCGCCAAGGGCCCCAATATTCTGGTGATTGTTTTGTAAAAATTGGTTTCAGGTTTTCATATTTAGGTAAAATGGCTCGTGCAAAATGATTTTGGGCAACAAAAGAGTTGGGTTGCGTGTTTTCACTAGGTGCCTAGTGCATGGGCGCCAAAAATAATGTTCAGTTTTTGATAAAATTTTAATTTGGTGAGCCGATTAATATACAATGGTGAGATTATGAATTTTAAATGATAAATTAATTGGACTTGGTGTGTTGTGATGCATTCCCATAGCATCTCATGGACATATGCATTATTGGTGAGCAGAGGCTACGGCCTAATTTTAATTGGTGAGCAGAGGCTTCGGCCTAGTTTGATTTGGTGAGCAGAGGCTACGGCCTATTTGTATTGGTGACGGATCCGACATGCATGTACCCGTGGAGTTTGGGTTGCATTACATACATAATCATATATTATATAGTGCTGTTTGGAATTAGTATGCTGATGCGACTGTTCCCTATTGTTATGAATTGGTGTGCCTGGTTTCCTTTTTCCTATGCAGTGCTTAATTCTCATAAGTTATTAATTATGAAAAGAGACTCACCCTACTGCTTTTATGTTGCTTCTTATGTCGGCAACGTGCAGGTAATAGCGAGTGAAGGATATCTTATGCCTTCGTCTGGTAGGAAGTGTCACGCTCTGATACGTAGCACCAGGGGGGGGTGTCCTATGATTATGCATTATTTTTCCTAACACTGTTAGATTTTATTGGTGATGTATTGGTTTCAATCTTTTGAACTTATTATTATTCCGCTGCTGATGGTGATTGGATTTAGTTGATGCGAACTAAACTTTTCTTATGGTGTTGTGTATCTTGATATTTATGGAGTAAGTGTAGCACTCGCTTGAATTGTTTTCAAAAAAAAAAGAGACTCTGATTTTATTTAAAAAGTAAAGTTACTAGAAAGGGGGTGTTACACCGACTGTAAATCCAGTGCTAATCCCGGTGAACGTACAACAAACTCATAACATAACACCGACTGCAAATCCAGTGCTAATCCCGGTGAACCCCCTTACCAATAGTACATTCTCCTATTGGCATGGAGCCTAGGTTGGGGGAGCATGACTGCCCCGCCTAGTATGTCAAAACATGGGTCGTCACCCAACTCGATATATATATATATATATATAAACATATATATCTACAGTACCACAAAACCACGGTCCATCAAATCAGACAATCAATGAAACACTTTAATCCACATTTTATAAAATCCAAGTTCACACTCGCACTCTAGTTGACCACTTTCGACACAATTTTCAACTTCGAACTTATTTTATGAAACTCTTTTGAAACATATCCAAAATCATGGCATTATAAGCCTAATATCGTTATTAAAGGGTTAGGAAAGGATTAGAAGAGGATTGGAATCGAAATGGAATCATTTTGGACACTTTGAAAATTTTGGACAGAACAAGGCGCACGGGTCGTGCCCCTGGACGCACGGGTCGTGCTCATTTGACAGCATTGCAAAAATGGCCTGTTTTATGAAAATTTGCTTTCCGATTGATCCCGATACTCGTTCCGCTCAATTCCGATTCTCGTTCCGATCGAAAACAGACCAAACAACCAACAAAATAGACCCAACTAAAACCACACAATCAATCAACCCAATCAAAAACTCAATCAAAACGGATAAAGTATATCGAGTTGGGTGACGACCCATTATTTAACATACTAGGGGGAGGCAGTCATGATCCTTTTACCTAGGCTCCATGCCAATAGGAGAAGGTACTACTGGTAGGGGGGTTCACCGCCTTGCAGCGTTCGCGTCAGCGGTGTTATGTTGTTTGTAGTACGTTTACCGGGTTCTTCGTTCGCGTTAGCGGTATCGTACTAAACTAACAGGTTACCGGGTTCTTCGTTCGCGTCAGCGGTAATCTGTTGAAATTTTTTATGCGGTCCATCGGGGGTAGCGTTCGCGCAGCCGATGCCGTATTGAATTAATACCGGATTTCATAACTGAACCGAGAGTGTTAGTAGGGGTTTCGGTAGAGCTCACTGAGATTGTATCTCACTGTTCAATTGTTGTTGATTTACAGAGACACAGGGACAGCGGAAATCCAAGAGGCACGAGTAGGTTGAGGTCGGACTGGTTGCTGATAGCCTAGCTTTATGTTTAAGCTTATTTCCCTTTTGTTGTCTGTATACTAAGACATTATGTATTTAAGGTATATCTTTCTTCCGCTTTCTTGTATGATACTGAATACTATAGATGCTGATGGTATATGGTCTGAGAACCATATTGTCTTGTTGTAAATAAGACTGTTTGGGTTATATTCAGCGAAAAATTTATAGTGATATTCAGTGTCTAAGCAGGAAATATATCTCTGATGTGTTACTATGGTGCACTTGGGTATTTTTAGTAGATAGAAATACCGGGGTGTTACAGTTGGTATCAGAGCAGTTCGACCTAGTCGGACTTAGTTTAGGGTTGAGTCGATTCCTTGTTAGTCCTTTTTGTAATTACACTTGTGATGCTAAGAGACATTGAGCCTGATCAACTTAATACTTAGTGCATCATAAGCGGAATTATGACTGGATGATCAAGATGCAATCCTCGACCAAGACCGGAGTCTCCAACCGGTGCATCCTCAGGAAAGGTGACATGACGGTGGAAGTATACACCGCTAAGTTCGAGAAGTTGTCTCAGTTTTACCGAATGGTAAGGTATGTTTCGAATGACGAATGGAGAATGCAGAAGTATAAGACGGGCATAAGTGCTTTTATGATTTATGGTCTCAGTTCTTATACTACTACAAATTATGTTGCCTTAGTGCAATCAGCCTATGTCGCCGAGGATGATCTCATAGGAAATATGGGAAAGGAAAGAAGGTAGTTGAATTATCAACTCCGAATGCAAAGTCCTAAGATAATTTCATCAAAGGAAAAGCAGATGCAATTCTTTGATTCTTCAAAGGTCAGAAGATGTTCTAACTATGGAAAGCCTCACAGCGGTGATTGCAAGCGAAGATCTAATCGGTGCTATTATAGAAATGTAGAGGGTCATTATGGTAAAGAGTGCCCCGTCAGGAAGAGTTTCAAGGAGTTACAAGCAGCTATAAGGCAAGGACGAGTCAACATTCTGGATGTTTAGGCAGTTACGACTGCAGACAATCTACTAAGGAGTATGAGATCAGTTTTCAATAACTCGATCAGTATATTATATGATTCGGGTGCAACCTATTGCTGTATATCCCGATCGCATGTGAATCGGTTGGGATGAGCCTTATCATCGCTATCCGAGCCGATAACTATTTTAACTGCTGCTAAGGGTCGTGTCCAGACCTAATCTTTGAATAGAATTGTCTACTCGTCATAGGAGGCAGAAATTTCGTTGTAGAATTTATTGTTTGCCTAGTTCACCTTAGGCGGTCAATCTTCATTCCAAGGTGCGGGAGCACATGTTAGTATGTTATCTGCATCCACTGAAACTAGTATTAGATTTATCATCTGTACAAGTTGTGAATGACTTTTTGGATGTTCTCTGGATGTTTTTCTGGATGAAGTTTCTTCTGAACCTCCAGAGCGAGAGGTAGAGTTTACTGTAGAATTGGTTCTTGGCACGGGATCAATATCTATTGTTTCTTATTGAATGTCTCCTTTAGAATTGAAAGAATTGAAGTCTCAACTTGAAGAATTGATATCAAGGAAGTTCATTCGACCGAGCGCTTCTCCATGGGGTGCTCCGGTGTTGCTTGTCAAGAAGAAAGATGGAAGTAGGAGATTGTGCATTGTTATCGACAACTTAACAAAGTGACGATCAGGAATAAATATCCCTTACCAAGGATAGACGATTTGCTTGAGCAATTTGAGGTGCTGCAGTGTTTCTAAAATTGATCTGAGGTCAGGACATCATCAAATAAAAGTTAGAGCCTTAGATATTCCGAAGACAGCTTTCCGTACTAGGTATGGACATTACGAGTTAGTAGTGATGCCTTTCGGTCTACCTAATGCTCCAGCGGTATTCATGGACTACATGATCCGAGTCTTCCACGCGTACCTTGATCAGTTTGTAGTCATTTTCATCGATGATGTCGTGGTGTACTCGAAGACCATTGAGGAGCATGTTTAACACCTCCGCATTGTTCTGAGAGTACTCCGAGAAAATAAGTTGTACTTGAAACCTTGGGAGTGTGATTTTTGGGTGTCAGAGGTAAAGTCTTTGGGACATGTGATTTTCCCAAGTCGGGAGTTTCTGTAGATCCCAGTAAGAAGGAAGCGGTGTTGAATGGGAGTGACCAACATCAGTCGCAGAGATCAAAAGTTTCTGGATCTAGCCGGTTACTGTAAGAGGTTTGTTAAAGGGTTCTCACAGTTAGTTGTCCACTTACTCGGTTAACTCGTAAGGGTCAACCTTTTTCGCGGGATGCTGATTGTGAAGAATGTTTTCAAGAATTGAAGGTTTGGTTGACTTCTGCTCCATTCCTGATTCTTCCGGATCCGTCTTTGAAATTCCAAATTTACGACGATGTTTCTGGGAAGGGTTTAGGAGGTGTCCTTGTGCAGAATCATCAGGTGGTAGCTTGTGCATCCAGGCAATTGAAGACTCGTGAAGGGAATTATCCAACTCATGAATAGGAGTTAATACCTATTGTGTATGCACTGAAGGTTTGAAGACATTTGTAACATCCGCAAAATAATTAACCGAATTATTTGGATGTTAACCCAATTAAATTAATTTAGTACTTGACTGGTAAATTTACTGAGTGCAAAAATTATTTATTGGTTGTCATCGGATCGTTAACCGGATAATACGGACCAAGGAAGTTTTGGAATCGAAATAGGAGGTTTCGATCAATATGGTAATTTGACCGCGTTACAGCTTATATATATTAAATAAATGTGTGTGTGTGTACGTGTAGGTGAGTGAGTGAAGAGAAGAAATGAATTAATAAAAAGAAAGAAGGAAAAGAAAGAAAGGGGATGCGAGAAACAGAGGGAAGGAGAGAAAAAGAAAAGAAGAGAGAAAGAAAGGGGGAGGAAGAAGAAGAGGAAAAAGGGGGCAATTCCGCTCATCAAAACGACTTCCGTCCAACACGAAAAATGCTCAGCGTTACTTCCTCTTCGATTTGGTACCAAGATTTTCATCATCAACCCTCTCTCTCTCACTTTGCCATTTTCGAACTTGAGAGGGAAAATCGGTGTTTCGATGGTTGTAACTCAAGGGAAAGCTAAGGGCGATGTTTAGGAGCGAGCACGAGGTGGATTACTCGAAGTATTGAAGATCGATTGGGTGATTTGGAGTTGAAAATCAAATTGGGGTTTTTGGTGAATAGTGGTTTGAGATTGAAGAAGATGATGAATAGTGTCCAAGGAGGATTTCGAGGAATTCGGCATTTCGGTCAAAAGCGGTTTTTGTGTCGCCGGAACGTGCAATGATTTCGGGAATTCGGTTTTACGGTCGAAAGATTTCTCGAGGTCGAGTGGGAAGCTTTGGAAGCGGATTGGGTATCGCCGGAGCAGGGAGCGTTCGTGTGGTTACTCGGTGGATTCGGCCGTACGTGGTTCACGCTTCAAGGGTGAGTTCTACTCACGCTTAGGATTTTATGTTTCGAATTAATTAATTAACTGTTTTACTGCTTTCGCTGGACTGGAATATTATGTGATACTGTCTGATTCGGGTTAGGAATCGATTGGGGCGAGTCTCGGGTTGCGTCGTGTTAAAAATGGAATTTTTGGTGATTTGATTCGAGGGATTTTGATTTAAAACCGTTATTTGGAAAATATGTCGCATTTTGATAAAATCCGTTTTGAATGAGTTTTTGATTGACTTGAATAATTGTGTGACTTTGATTGGAACTGTTTTTATGGTTGTCAAATCTGTTTTTAATCGGAACAAGAATCGGAATTGAGCGGAATCGCGGTTTTCGTGCGAAATCGTCAAAATCTGCCTTAACAGACCCCCCTTGCTGCCATTTCGCGCTCCACTTGCGCTCCAGCGCGACTTCAGCGCAGTTTGGCAGAAACTTTCTGCCAGTTCGCGCGCAACTCGCGCGCCAGCGCGACTTCAGCGCAGCTTGGCAGAATTTCAGCAACAAAACACTGTTTTTCGTTTTGCGATAACTTTTGATCCGGGAACCCGATTGAGGTGTTCTAAGATGCGTTGGAAAGCTTATTCAGAGGCCTAACTGAATATTCTAGTTTTAAGGCAAAATGAACTGTTTTTGATATTGAAAATTTTGTCGAAAAGCGGTCAACTAGAGTGCGAGTGCGAACTTGGATTTTATAAAATTGTGGATTAAAGTGTTTCATTGATTGTCTGATTTGATGGACCGTGGGTTCATAGTACTGTAGATATATGTTTATATATCGAGTTGGGTGACGACCCATGTGTAACATACTAGGCGGGGCAGTCATGATCCCCTTCCCTAGGCTCCATGCCAATGGGAGAATGTACTATTGGTAGGGGGGTTCACCGGGATTAGCGATGTTTCGCAGTCGGTGTTATGTTAAAGATTATTGTACGATACACCGGGATTAGCAATGTTCTGCAGTCGGTGCCGTACTTTGTTTATTGTGCGATACACCGGGATTAGCAATGTTCTGCAGTCGGTGCCGCATTGTGTTTGTTGTACGATACACCGGGATTAGCAATGTTCTGCAGTCGGTGCCGTACTTTGTTTATTTTGCGACATACCGGGAGTAGCAATGTTTTGCAGTCGGTGTCGTGTTAATCTATAAAAGAACTAATAAATGAACCGAGAGTGTTAGTAGGGGTCTCGGTAGAACTCACTGAGATTGTATCTCATTGTTTAAATGTTGTTGTTTTACAGAGACACAGGGACAGCGGATATCCAAGAGGCACGAGTTGGTTGAGCTCAGACTGGATGCTGATAGCCTAGCTTTATGTTTAAGCTTATTTCCCTTTTGTTGTCTGTATACTAAAACATTATGTATTTAATGTATATCTTTCTTCCGCTTTCTTGTATGATACTGAATACTATAATTGCTGATGGTATATGGTCTGAGAACCATATTGTCTTATTGTAAATAAGACTGTTTGACTTATATTCAGCGAAAAATTTATAGTGATATTCAGTGTCTAAGCAGGAAATATATCTCTGATGTGTTACTAATGTGCACCTGGGTATTTTTGGTCAATAAAAATATCGGGGTGTTACAGTTGGTATCAGAGCAGTTCGACCTAGTCGGACTTAGTTTAGGGTTGAGTCGATTCCTTGTTAGTCCTTGTTGTAATTACACTTGTGATGCTAAGAGACATTGAGCCTGATCAACTTAATACTTAGTGCATCATAAGCGGAATTATACCAGGATGATCAAGACGTAGTCCTCGACCAAAACCGGAATCTTCAGCCGGTGCATCCTCAGGAAAGGTGACATGACGGTGGAAGAATACACCGCTAAGTTTGAGAAGTTGTCTCAGTGTTACCAAGTGGTAAAGTAAGCTCTGGATGACGAATGGAGAATGCAGAAGTATAAGAAGGGCATAAGTGCTTTTATGATTTATGGTCTCAGTTCTTATACTATTACCAATTTTGTTGCCTTAGTGCAATCAGCCTATGTCGCCGAGGATGATCTCATAGGAAATATGGGAAAAGAGAGAAGGTAGTTGAATTATCAACTCTGAATGCAAAGTCCTAAGATAATTTCATCAAAGGAAAAGCAGGTGCAATTCCTTGATTCTTCAAAGGTTAGAAGATGTTCTAACTGTGGAAAGCCTCACAGTGGTGATTGCAAGTGAAGATCTAATCGGTGCTATTACAGTAATGTAGAGGGTCACTATGGTAAAGAGTGCCCTGCCAGGAAAAGTTCCAAGGAGTCATAAGCAGCTCCAAGGCAAGGACGAGTCAACACTTTGAATGCTTAGACAGTTACGAATGCTGACGGTATACTTAGAAGGATGGAAATCCTATTTAATAACTCGATCAGTATGTTATAAGATTCGGGTGCAACCTATTGCTGTATATCCCGATCGCGTGTGAATCGGTTGGGATTAGCCTTATCATCGCTATCCGAGCCAATAACTATCTTAACTGCGGCTAAGGGTCGTGTCCAGACCCAATCTTTGTGTCAAAATTGTCTACGTGTTATAGGAGACAGAACTGTCGTAGAAGGATTATTTGTTTGCCTGTGAGAAGTGTGGACACCATTTTGGGTATGAATTGGATGACTGCAAATCATGTTGCAATCGACTGTATTAATCAGTTATCAGCTTCGCTTCAGAATCAGTTGAATTGTCTAGGACAAATTCTGAAGCGGTTACCTAGTTCACCTTAGACGGTCAATCTTCATTCCAAGGTGCGGAAGCACATGTTAGTAGGTTATCTGCATCCACTGGAACTAGTATTAGATTTATCATCTGTACAAGTTGTGAATGACTTTCTGGATGTTTTCACGATGAAGTTTCTTCTGAACCTCCAGAACGAGAAGTAAAGTTTACTGTAGAATTGATTCCTGGCACGGGATCAATATCTATTGTTTCTTATTGAAGGTTTCTTGAGAATTAAAGGAAATGGAGTCTCAACTTGAAGAGTCGATGTTAAAGAAATTCATTCGACCGAGCGCTTTTCTATGGGGTGTTCCGGTGTTGCTTGTCAAGAAGAAATATGGAAGTAGGAGATTGTTTATTGATTATCAACAACTCAACAAAGTGACGATCAAGAACAAATATCCTTTTCTAAGGATACGCGAATTGCTGGATCAGCTTCGAGGTGCAGAGGTGTTTTCAAAAATTGATCTGAGGTCAGGATATCATCAATTAAAAGTTAGAGCCTTAGATATTCCGAGGACAGCTTTCCGTACTTGGTATGGACATTACGTGTTCGTAGTGATGCCCTTCGGTTTGACTAATGCTCCAGCGGTATTCACGGATTACATGAACAGGGTTTTCCACCCTTACCTGGATCAGTTTGTTGTAGTTTTCATTAATAATATCTTGGTGTACTCTAAGACTATTGGGGAGCATGCCCAACATCTCCGCATTATTCTGAATGTACTCCGAGAAAGGAAATTGTATGCCAACCCGTCGAAGAGTGACTTCTGGATGCCGGAAGTGAAGTTTTTGGGACGCGTGACTTCCCAATTGGGAGTTTCGGTGGATCCTAGTAAGGTGGAAGCGGTGTTGAATTGGGAACGACCAACGTTAGCCACTGAAATCAGAAGTTTTCTAAGTATAGCCGGTTACTACAGGAAGTTTATCGAAGGATTCTCACAATTGGTTCTTCCACTTACTCGGTTAACTCGTGAGGGTCAACCTTTTACGCGGGATGCTGATTGTGAAGAATGTTTTCAAGAATTGAAGGTTCGGTTGACTTCTGCTCCAATCCATATTCTTCCAGATCCGTCTTTGCAATTCCAATTTTACAGCAATGCTTCTGGGAAGAGTTTAGGATGTGTTCTTGTGCAGAATCAACAAGAGGTAGTTTATGCGTTCAGGCAATTGAAGACTCATGAGGAGAATTACTCGACTCATGATTTGGAATTGGCAGCTATTGTGTATGCACTGAAGGTTTGAAGACATTACCTGTATGGGTCTCGTTTCGAAGTCTTTAGTGGTCACAAAAGTTTAAAGTATCTGTTTGATCAGAGGAACTGAATAGCAGGCAGAGAAGTGTGTAGAATTCTGAAGGATTATGACTTCGGGTTGAAGTATCATCCAGGAAATCCCAATGTTGTAGCTGATGCGAGTAATAGGAAATCGCTCCACACGGTAGAATCTGTGCGCCCGATGATGAGAATAATAAAAGGCAAGTGTTAGAGGAAGCACACCGAAGTTTGTGTTCTGTTCCAATATGTACATAAATGTAAAGCAGATGTATGAGTGGCAATGTATTAGTTTGTTAGTCTCTTCTCTGTGAAGGTTAACAATGAGATTGTAATAAGTGATTCCGTTTGACAAGTCAAACGTGAATACGAATATGTAAATGAGGTAACTGCTGACTGTTTTCGCGTTGCGAATAACCATCAAAGGATTAATTGATGGATCTGCTCATAAGTGACAGAAATCTCCGAAGCGAAGCTTGACGTGCGGTGTAATAGTTTTGAAAAATCGTTTTTGTGAAAACCCGCATGCTAAAGTTAATCTGGGGAAACGAATTAAGAGGCTAATAAAATATGATTGAGGAGGAAAATCCTAGGAGGATTACTTAGGTTGAGGAGAATCTCTCAACGCTACTGACTAATTCGGAAAGGAGCCCTGAGTTTTGTTTGATAGTTGTTTGGAGAACAACTGAGGCGAGTTTCATTACGTTCAATTTATTTGATGTCCCCGTGGTTTATTTCTGCGTTTAAGATAAACGTTTCTGGTAAATCCTCATTTCATCTTCTTTCGAAAAGTGTTATCTCGAAATCTTGGGGGCGAGTCAAGAAGTTTCACAAGTGACTTTTTCGTCACATTGTCGGTATGTGCGAGAACCGTTAAGGATATTAGAAGATTGGTTGAGGAAGTGTTTAGACCTTTCGAGGGAATCGTGTTTGTTTTACGTCTAGCGAGGAGTACTTTGATTTGGATTAATCAAGTTGGGGAGCGAGTGAGGAATGAAGCTTAGGGAGTGTTTTCGAACGCGGTGCCGAGCCTATGTAGGCGAAAGAGGAGTTTCTCGTGTTGATTCGTAACCAGAGAGTTCGTATCAAGGTAGTAGTGGATCATAATTGGAGATTGATGTGCCAACTTTAGAAAGATTTTCTACACTCATTTCGTTAATTCAAGATTGTTTTCTCGCAAATTTAGACCTTTCTGGGAATGTCAACCCTCGGATAGTCGGATGAAAGACTTAGCGAAATTTTGAGGACAAAATTCTTTTAAGTTGGGGAGAATGTAACATCCGCAAAATAATTAACCGAATTATTTGGATGTTAACCCAATTAAATTAATTTAGTACTTGACTGGTAAATTTACTGAGTGCAAAAATTATTTATTGGTTGTCATCGGATCGTTAACCGGATAATACGGACCAAGGAAGTTTTGGAATCGAAATAAGAGGTTTCGATCAATATGGTAATTTGACCGCGTTACAGCTTATATATATTAAATAAATGTGTGTGTGTGTACGTGTAGGTGAGTGAGTGAAGAGAAGAAATGAATTAATAAAAAGAAAGAAGGAAAAGAAAGAAAGGGGATGCGAGAAACAGAGGGAAGGAGAGAAAAAGAAAAGAAGAGAGAAAGAAAGGGGGAGGAAGAAGAAGAGGAAAAAGGGGGCAATTCCGCTCATCAAAACGACTTCCGTCCAACACGAAAAATGCTCAGCGTTACTTCCTCTTCGATTTGGTACCAAGATTTTCATCATCAACCCTCTCTCTCTCACTTTGCCATTTTCGAACTTGAGAGGGAAAATCGGTGTTTCGATGGTTGTAACTCAAGGGAAAGCTAAGGGCGATGTTTAGGAGCGAGCACGAGGTGGATTACTCGAAGTATTGAAGATCGATTGGGTGATTTGGAGTTGAAAATCAAATTGGGGTTTTTGGTGAATAGTGGTTTGAGATTGAAGAAGATGATGAATAGTGTCCAAGGAGGATTTCGAGGAATTCGGCATTTCGGTCAAAAGCGGTTTTGTGTGTCGCCGAAACGTGCAATGATTTCGGGAATTCGGTTTTACGGTCGAAAGATTTCTCGAGGTCGAGTGGGAAGCTTTGGAAGCGGATTGGGTATCGCCGGAGCAGGGAGCGTTCGTGTGGTTACTCGGTGGATTCGGCCGTACGTGGTTCACGCTTCAAGGGTGAGTTCTACTCACGCTTAGGATTTTATGTTTCGAATTAATTAATTAACTGTTTTACTGCTTTCGCTGGACTGGAATATTATGTGATACTGTCTGATTCGGGTTAGGAATCGATTGGGGCGAGTCTCGGGTTGCGTCGTGTTAAAAATGGAATTTTTGGTGATTTGATTCGAGGGATTTTGATTTAAAACCGTTATTTGGAAAATATGTCGCATTTTGATAAAATCCGTTTTGAATGAGTTTTTGATTGACTTGAATAATTGTGTGACTTTGATTGGAACTGTTTTTATGGTTGTCAAATCTGTTTTTAATCGGAACAAGAATCGGAATTGAGCGGAATCGCGGTTTTCGTGCGAAATCGTCAAAATCTGCCTTAACAGACCCCCCTTGCTGCCATTTCGCGCTCCACTTGCGCTCCAGCGCGACTTCAGCGCAGTTTGGCAGAAACTTTCTGCCAGTTCGCGCGCAACTCGCGCGCCAGCGCGACTTCAGCGCAGCTTGGCAGAATTTCAGCAACAAAACACTGTTTTTCGTTTTGCGATAACTTTTGATCCGGGAACCCGATTGAGGTGTTCTAAGATGCGTTGGAAAGCTTATTCAGAGGCCTAACTGAATATTCTAGTTTTAAGGCAAAATGAACTGCTTTTGATATTGAAAATTTTGTCGAAAAGCGGTCAACTAGAGTGCGAGTGCGAACTTGGATTTTATAAAATTGTGGATTAAAGTGTTTCATTGATTGTCTGATTTGATGGACCGTGGGTTCATAGTACTGTAGATATATGTTTATATATCGAGATGGGTGACGACCCATGTGTAACATACTAGGCGGGGCAGTCATGATCCCCTTCCCTAGGCTCCATGCCAATGGGAGAATGTACTATTGGTAGGGGGGTTCACCGGGATTAGCGATGTTCCGCAGTCGGTGTTATGTTAAAGATTATTGTACGATACACCGGGATTAGCAATGTTCTGCAGTCGGTGCCGTACTTTGTTTATTGTGCGATACACCGGGATTAGCAATGTTCTGCAGTCGGTGCCGCATTGTGTTTGTTGTACGATACACCGGGATTAGCAATGTTCTGCAGTCGGTGCCGTACTTTGTTTATTTTGCGACATACCGGGAGTAGCAATGTTTTGCAGTCGGTGTCGTGTTAATCTATAAAAGAACTAATAAATGAACCGAGAGTGTTAGTAGGGGTCTCGGTAGAACTCACTGAGATTGTATCTCATTGTTTAAATGTTGTTGTTTTACAGAGACACAGGGACAGCGGATATCCAAGAGGCACGAGTTGGTTGAGCTCAGACTGGATGCTGATAGCCTAGCTTTATGTTTAAGCTTATTTCCCTTTTGTTGTCTGTATACTAAAACATTATGTATTTAATGTATATCTTTCTTCCGCTTTCTTGTATGATACTGAATACTATAATTGCTGATGGTATATGGTCTGAGAACCATATTGTCTTATTGTAAATAAGACTGTTTGACTTATATTCAGCGAAAAATTTATAGTGATATTCAGTGTCTAAGCAGGAAATATATCTCTGATGTGTTACTAATGTGCACCTGGGTATTTTTGGTCAATAAAAATATCGGGGTGTTACAACATTACCTGTTTGGGTCTCGTTTCGGAGTCTTTAGTGGTCACAAGAGTCTAAGGTATCGGTTTGATCAGAGGGAACTGAATAGCAGGCAGAGAAGTGTGTTGAATTCCTGAAGGATTATAAATTTGTGTTGAAGTAGCGTTCAAGAGAGGCCAGTGTTGTAACTGATACACGGATTAGGAAATCCATTTACATGGCAGAGTTAATGATGCAAGAAATGGAATTGTTAGAGTCTTTTAGATCTAAGTTGGAGTACATCCATAAGTTTCCACTTTGGTAGCAAGGTGTTAGTTTGTTAACCTCTCCTTGGTGAAGGTTAACAATAAGATTGTCTTCCGAAATTCCGTTTGACAAGGCGAACGTGAATACGAATATGTAAGTGAGCTAACTGTTGACTGTTTTCACATTGCGAATAAGCACCAGAGGATTAATTGATGGATCTGCTGCAAGGGACTGGAATTTCCAAAGTGAAGTTTGGCGTGCGGTATGGTAGTTTTGAAAAATCGTTTTGTGAAAACCCGCATGCTAAAGTTAATTTTGGGAACGAATCAAGAGGCTAATGGGATCTGATTGAGGAAAATCATAGAAGGCGTGCTTAGGTTGAGGGGAAACTCAACGCTACTGGCTAAAGTTAATTTTGGGAACGAATCAAGAGGCTAATGGGATCTGATTGTTGTTGTTTTTGTTGTTGTTGTTGTTGTTGTTGTTCAAGAAGATAATAAAGATTCTATTGAGAATATTTCAGTAGAGGCTGTTGTCGTTGTTGTTGTTGTTGTTGTTGTTGTTCCAGAAGATAATAAAGATTCTATTGAGAATATTTCAGTAGAGGCTGTTGTTGTTGTTGTTGTTGTTGTTCAAGAAGATAATAAAGATTCTATTGAGAATATTTCAGTAGAGGCTGTTGTTGTTGTTGTTGTTGTTGT
>JAZGSX010000011.1:240000-247500 GCA_039519185.1 Astragalus membranaceus
AGAAAGGAAAGAAAGAAGAATACGCAGAGAAGAGGAAAGAAGAAAAGAAAGGAGAAGAGAAAGGAGAAGAGAAAGAAGAAAGAAGAAGAAGAAGAAGGATCACTCCCCCAAGCCCCAAAATTCACCATCTTCATCATCTCACTCTCCTCATCATAACCCAAGAGCTAGGTAAGATTTCATCCGGTTTTTCCCCTATTTTATGGCCTACGAATTTGGGGAGGTTTTGGAGGTGATTTGGCGAAATCGTGAGTTGTGTGATCAAATTGATGATTGAATCATGCTTAGGAACGAAGCTAGGAGCGGATTGAACGCGATTGGAAGCTCGGAACGAAGTTAGGAGCGGTTCGGTGTTGTTTGGGTTCGATTCGGTGATTTTGACATATCGGTGATTTCGGCTCGGCAACGATTCTCGCTTCAAGGGTGAGTTTTACTTACGTTTAGGTTTATTCCGTTTTGAAATGAATTGTGTGATTTGTTTTCGAAAGATTTTGAGTCGAAAACGTTATTTTGAAATATATTGCGTTTTAACGAAATTCGTAATCGTTGAGTTTTTGATTGAATTGCTTGATTGTTTGATGTTGATTGGACTGGTATATTGTCTGGTATTATCTGTTTTTGAGTTAGGAATCGATCGGGGAAAGTTTCGGATCAATCGGAAAGCAAAATTTCATGAAACAGGGTATTTTTGGCAATGCTGTCAAATGCACACGACCCGTGCGTCCAGGGCGCACGACCCGTGCGCCTGGTTCGGGTTCAGTGTGCAAAAATGTCAAACAGGGGGCGCACGACCCGTGCGTCCAGGGGCACGACCCGTGCGCCCAGTTCTGTCCAAAATTTTCAAGTTGCCCAAAATAATTCCGTTTTGATTCCAAACCTTTCCTAATCCTTTCCTAACCCTTATATAAGGATATTAGGCTTATGATGCCATGATTTTGGGTGTGTTACAAAGGGTTTTATAAAACGCTTTTGATGTCTAAACCATTTCGAAAAACCGAATAATAGCCTACGTGTGCGGATATGTTTTATTGATAACACATGGACTATGAGTCCTATGTGGTAAAGTATAATTTAATGAACTAAATGTTCATATGATTGTAGATATATATATGTTATATCGAGTTTGGGTGACGACCCATGTTGACATACTAGGCGGGGAAGTCATGAACCCTTACCCTAGGCTCTGTGCCATTAGGAAACACTATTGGTTATGGGGTTCGCCGGGATTAGCAGTGCGTGCAGTCGGTGTTATGTTAAAAGTTATGTGTTACGTCCGCCGGGATTAGCAGTGCGTGCAGTCGGTGGTACGTAGAATTGTTTTGTAGTACGGTGCACCGGGATTAGCAGTGCGTGCAGTCGGTGTCGTACTAAGTTAGAATACTATCACACGGTTCACCGGGATTAGCAGTGCGTGCAGTCGGTGTCGTGTTAAATTAACCAGGATTTATAATTGGACCGAGAGTGTTAG
Source organism: Astragalus membranaceus (assembly GCA_039519185.1). Taxonomy (NCBI): domain Eukaryota; kingdom Viridiplantae; phylum Streptophyta; class Magnoliopsida; order Fabales; family Fabaceae; genus Astragalus; species Astragalus membranaceus. The sequence continues at coordinate 241,466 of JAZGSX010000011.1, forward strand.
TAGGGGTCTCGGTAGAACTCACTGAGATTGTATCTCACTGTTTAATTGTTGTTGTTTTACAGATAAACAGGGACAGAAGAAACCTCAGAGGCACGAGTAGGTGGCCCCGGGAGGAGAATAATGACTTAGCTTTATGTTCAAGTTTATTTTCCTTCTGTTGACTATGTATTACAACACTATGGCATTAGTGTTTTGTTTATCCTTTTCCGCTTTCTTGTATGACTCTGATTACCGCAGTTGCTGACAGTTATGGTCTGAGTACCGAATGATCTTATTTGTGTATAAGATGGTTATGTCGTATTTCAGCAAAATATTATAATGGTATTCAGTGTCTAAACAGGAAATTTTTATCTCTGATGTTTATATTTGGTACGCTTTGGTATTTTTACAAGTTAAATATACCGGGGTGTTACAGTTGGTATCAGAGCGGTTCGACCTAGTCGGACTTAGCTTTTAGGGTCTTTACTTTCTCCAGTCGTGATTTTCTTAGTATGCTATTAGACATTGAGCTTGATCAACTTAATACTTTGTGCATATTTCGCAGAATCATGGCCAGAAGAGGTAGAGGCGTTCCTCCTCCTGTTGATCCAAACTTTGAATGGATGCAGAATATCATCGAGAATCAGCAAAAGATGATGCAGGATATGTTGCAAATGCAGCATGACCAAATGGCTCTGCAGCAGCCCAATGTTCAACCCCATCAGGAAGATCCTAACCGGGCATATTTTCAATTTCAAAAGATGAAGCCCCCGACTTTCAAAGGAGGATCGGATCCAATGACCGCCTACTATTGGACTGATTCAATGGAGAAAATTTTTCAAACCTTGCAATGCGGGGAAGAAGAGAAAGTAATATTTGCGGCAAATGTGCTCGATGAAGATGCCCACACCTGGTGGTGTAATGCAAGACATATGATGGAACTCCAAGAAACTCCCCTAACTTGGGACAACTTCAAGGAATTATTTCTGAAGCAATATTTCCCTTCGGTGAAGAAGCTGAGTAAACAAGCAGAGTTTGTAAATCTTAAGCAAGGTGATATGTCGGTTGGGGAGTACGCTGCGAAATTTGAAAGACTGTCTCAGTTCTATGAGTTGGGAAAGTATGCCCCAAATGATATGTGGAAAATGCAAATGTTCAAAGAAGGTCTCCGAGCTGATGTGAACCAAGGACTCAGTTCTTACACCTTGGTTAATTATCCTGCCTTAGTGCAACAAGCATATGTTGCTGAGGAGGATCTGAGGAAAATGTATGCTGAGAAGAAAGACTATTGGAAGGGCAAGAAAAAGGTTGCTGAATCTTCTACTCCATCCAGGCCATTCAAGGGAAGTAATTATAAAGGAAAGCAGGCACAATCCTTTGACTCATCAAAGTTCCGCAAATGTGATACTTGTGGAAGACATCATCAGGGTGACTGTCGTCAAAGGCCAAACCGGTGCTATAATTGTAACGAGGAGGGCCACTATTCAAATGAATGCCCGAAAAAGAAGAGTCTTCAAGGAGCACCCAATGCTCCTAGGCAGGGGCGAATCAACACGTTGGACGCTCGAACCGTCACATCAACAGATAATCTCCTGAGGGGTACGGGATCTCTTTTTAATAACTCAGTCAATATTTTATATGATTCCGGTGCAACTCATTGTTTTATATCACAAGCATGTGTCGATCGGTTGGGTTTAGCATTATCTGAGCTATCCGAACCGATAACTATTTTAACTGCTGCCAAGGGTCGAGTCCAGACCCAATCATTGTGTGAAAATTGCCTACTTGTCATAGGGGACCGACAATTTGTTGTGAAATTTATCTGCTTGCCTATGAGAAGCATGGACATTGTTCTGGGTATGAATTGGATGGCTGAAAATCATGTAACAATCAACTGTGCCGATCGAACCATTAGCTTCGCCTCCGAATCCGTAGGGTTGACACAGGCAGATTTTGAAGCAACGATCTCTTACACCGAAGCAAGCCAGTCATTATTCCAAGGTGCGGAAGCTATTCTTATTATGTTGTCTGCGTCTACTGAAACGGGTTTAGACTTGTCGTCTGTGCAAGTGGTAAATGAATTTCTAGATGTCTTTCCTGAGGAAGTTTCATCCTTACCTCCTGACAGGGAGGTAGAATTCTCAATAGAATTGATTCCTGGTACAGGGTCGATATCTATTGCCCCTTATAGGATGTCTCCTTTAGAATTGAAGGAATTGAAGTCTCAACTTGAAGAGTTAATATCAAAGAGATTTATCCGACCGAGTGCTTCTCCATGGGGTGCTCCGGTATTGCTAGTTAAGAAGAAGGACGGAAGCATGAGATTGTGTATTGACTACCGTCAACTCAACAAGGCGACTATTAAAAACAAATATCCATTGCCCAGGATAGACGATTTGCTTGACCAACTTCGAAGTGCAGTGGTATTTTCAAAAATTGATCTGAGATCGGGCTATCATCAAATAAAGGTAAGAGCCTTAGATATTCCGAAGACAGCTTTCCGTACGAGGTATGGACATTACGAGTTCGTAGTGATGCCTTTCGGTTTGACTAATGCTCCAGCGGTATTCATGGATTACATGAACCGAGTATTCCATACTTATCTCGATCAGTTTGTAGTAGTTTTTATTGATGATATCTTGGTGTACTCTAAGACCATTGAGGACCATGTTCAACATCTCCGCATTGTTCTGAACGTACTCCGAGAAAAGAAATTGTATGCCAAGCCATCGAAGTGTGACTTCTGGATGCCGGAAGTAAAGTTTTTGGGACACGTGATTTCCCAGTCGGGAGTTGCGGTGGATCCCAGTAAGGTGGAAGCTGTATTGAACTGGGAAAGACCAACATCTGTTACAGAAATAAGAAGTTTCTTGGGTCTAGCTGGTTACTATAGGAGGTTTATTCAAGGTTTCTCACAACTGGTTCTTCCACTTACCCGGTTGACTCGTAAGGCCCAACCGTTTATATGGGATGCCGATTGTGAGGAATGTTTTCAGGAATTGAAGGTTAGGTTGACTTCTGCTCCAATCCTAATTCTTCCAGATCCGTCTTTGGAATTTCAAATTTTCAGCGATGCTTCTGGGAAGGGTTTGGGATGTGTTCTCATGCAAAACCAACAAGTTGTAGCTTATGCCTCCAGACAGTTGAAGACTCATGAAGAGAATTATCCGACTCATGATCTGGAGTTGGCAGCTATTGTGTACGCACTGAAGATTTGGAGACATTACCTATATGGGTCTCGTTTCGAAGTCTTCAGTGATCATAAAAGCTTGAAGTATTTGTTTGATCAGAAGGAATTGAATAACAGGCAGAGAAGGTGGGTGGAATTTCTGAAGGATTATGACTTCGAATTGAAGTATCATCCGGGAAAGGCTAATGTCGTAGCCGATGCACTAAGTAGGAAATCCATTCACGTAGCAAAGTTTATGATGCATGAAATGGAATTGTTGGAGTCCTTTAGGGACTTGAATTTGAATGCAAGATCAAGGAAGAACCGGTTAGTGCTGAGCCACATGAGGATCTCTAGCTCATTAAGGGATTCTATTCGCTTAGCGCAGGAAAATGATGTGAAGCTGCAATCGCAGAAATTGTTGCCAGATTTTACTGAAGATAGGGATGGAGTGATTTGTTTCAACGGTAGAATCTGTGTGCCCGATAATGAAGATATTAAAAATCAGGTGCTAGAAGAAGCACACCGAAGTCTATTTTCTGTACATCCTGGATCCACCAAGATGTATAGAGATTTAAAGCAGATGTATTGGTGGCAAGGAATGAAGTTAGAGATTGCTGAATTCGTATCAAAGTGCTTAACTTGCCAAAGAGTTAAGATAGAACATCAGAAGCCTGCTGGTCTGCTACGGCCACTAGATGTGCCAGTGTGGAAATGGGAAGACATTTCCATGGATTTTGTAATGGCATTGCCAAGGTCTCAAACCGGTAACGACTCCATTTGGGTAGTTGTGGATCGGTTAACTAAATCAGCTCATTTTATTCCAGTCCGTTCTAGCAGTAAAGTATCCAAGTTAGCTGAGGTGTATTTGAAGAACATAGTAAGGTTACATGGGGTTCCTACCAGTATAGTTTCGGATCGAGATCCGAAATTCACTTCTCGATTTTGGAAAGCTCTAAATGAAGCATTGGGGACTAAAGTACTTCTTAGTACCGCTTATCACCCGCAGACAGATGGGCAGACCGAGAGGACTATCCAGACATTAGAGGATATGCTTAGGGCTTCGGTACTTGATAACGGGAAGAAATGGGAGGATCATCTTCCACTGGTTGAATTCTCATATAACAACAGTTATCATTCCAGTATCGGAATGGCACCTTTTGAGGCCTTGTATGGAAGGAAATGTAGAACTCCATTGTGTTGGTGGGAAGTCGGTGAGAACCGATTGTTAGGACCCGAGATGATTCAAGACACTACTGAAAAGATCCGCCAGATCAGGGAAAGAATGAAAGCCGCTCAAAGTAGGCAAAAGAGTTATGCCGACAAAAGGAGAAGGCCGTTAGAGTTTGAGTCGGGCGATCATGTGTTTTTGAGATTATCGCCAACAATTGGCACAGGTAGGGCATTACGGGTGAAGAAGCTCAGTCCTCGGTACATTGGACCCTTCCAAATTATCGAGCGAGTTGGGCCTCTTGCATACCGCATCGCCTTGCCTCCTCCATTGTCAAAATTGCATGATGTATTCCATGTGTCTCAATTGCGAAAGTACATTCCCGATCCAAGTCAACCGTTAGATTTTGAAACGATTGATCTCCGACCGGACTTGTCTTTCCAACCTCATCCAAATTACATCCTGGAACGTGGCGAGAGGACGCTACGGACGAAGTCAATTCCCATTGTCAAGGTGGTTTGGGATGGTTTTTCCGTCGAGGAAGCTACTTGGGAGTTGGAGGACGATATGCGAACTCAGTATCCGTATTTGTTTTCTTGAGGTACGTTGTGTTTAATTTTGAGGACAAAATTTCTTTAAGTGGGGGAGAATGTAACATCCTCAAAATTAATAGGCGAATTAATTGGATGTTAACCCAATAGGAATAATTTAGTACTAGACTGGTAAATTTATTGAGTACTAAAATTATTTATGGGATAACATTAGATCGTTAACCGGATAATACGGATCAAGGAAGTTTCGGATTCGAAATAGAGGATCAAGATCAATATGGTAATTGGACCACGCTACCACTTATTTATTAATTAAATATGTGTTTGTGTGTGTGTGTGTTTAAATAAAAGAAAGAAAAGAAGAAAGGAAAGAAAGAAGAATACGCAGAGAAGAGGAAAGAAGAAAAGAAAGGAGAAGAGAAAGGAGAAGAGAAAGAAGAAAGAAGAAGAAGAAGAAGGATCACTCCCCCAAGCCCCAAAATTCACCATCTTCATCATCTCACTCTCCTCATCATAACCCAAGAGCTAGGTAAGATTTCATCCGGTTTTTCCCCTATTTTATGGCCTACGAATTTGGGGAGGTTTTGGAGGTGATTTGGCGAAATCGTGAGTTGTGTGATCAAATTGATGATTGAATCATGCTTAGGAACGAAGCTAGGAGCGGATTGAACGCGATTGGAAGCTCGGAACGAAGTTAGGAGCGGTTCGGTGTTGTTTGGGTTCGATTCGGTGATTTTGACATATCGGTGATTTCGGCTCGGCAACGATTCTCGCTTCAAGGGTGAGTTTTACTTACGTTTAGGTTTATTCCGTTTTGAAATGAATTGTGTGATTTGTTTTCGAAAGATTTTGAGTCGAAAACGTTATTTTGAAATATATTGCGTTTTAACGAAATTCGTAATCGTTGAGTTTTTGATTGAATTGCTTGATTGTTTGATGTTGATTGGACTGGTATATTGTCTGGTATTATCTGTTTTTGAGTTAGGAATCGATCGGGGAAAGTTTCGGATCAATCGGAAAGCAAAATTTCATGAAACAGGGTATTTTTGGCAATGCTGTCAAATGCACACGACCCGTGCGTCCAGGGCGCACGACCCGTGCGCCTGGTTCGGGTTCAGTGTGCAAAAATGTCAAACAGGGGGCGCACGACCCGTGCGTCCAGGGG
>JAZGSX010000011.1:270000-277500 GCA_039519185.1 Astragalus membranaceus
GAGAGAGATGGCGTGAGGGAGAAGAGAAGAGGGAGCGAGAGACTTCGCCGAAACGACTTCCGTCCAACACGAAAAATGTTCATCGCTACTTCCTCTTCGTTTTGGTACCAATTTCGTGACGATCAGCTCACTCTCTCTCACTTGGCCATTTTCGTTTTTTTTGGAGCTTTTGTGGGAAATCCGATTTTGGGTTGGTTTTGAAGGTTTAGGTTCGGTTAGGAGCGAACCCAAGGATGATGGATCGTTGATTGAGGTTCGATTGAAAGATTGGAAGCGAGTTGGGTGATTTGGGGTTTTGGTGAATAGTGTCATGGAGGTTAGGGGAAGAAGATGATGAATAGTGTCCGTGGAGAATTTCGGGAAAATCGGTATTTCGGTCAAAAAGCGGTTTCGTGATCGAGTGGAAAGCTTTGGAAGCGGTTTGGGTGTCGCCGGAGCGGGGAATGTTCGTGTGGCTACTCGGTGATTTGGCGAAGTCTCGGCAATTTTGAAGTCTCGGTGTCGGCACACGCTTCGAGGGTGAGTTCTACTCACGTTTAGGATTTTACATTTCGAATTTATTAATTAACTGTTTTATCGCTTTCGCTGGACTGGAATATTTCTGGATATTGTCTGTTTTGGATTAGGAATCGATCAGAGCGAGTCTCGGGTTGCGTCACGTTAAAAATGGAATTTTTGGTGATTTGATTCGAGAGATTTTGATTTAAAACCGTTATTCGGAAAAATATGTCGTTTTTGATAAAATCCGTTTTGATTGAGTTTTTGATTGGGTTGATTGATTGTGTGGTTTTAGTTGGGTCTATTTTGTTGGTTGTTTGGTCTGTTTTCGATCGGAACAAGAATCGGAATTGAGCGGAACGAGTATTGGGATCAATCGGAAAGCAATTTTTCATAAAACAGGCCATTTTTGCAATGCTGTCAAATGAGCACGACCCGTGCGTCCAGGGGCACGACCCGTGCGCCTTGTTCTGTCCAAAATTTTCAAAGTGCCCAAAATGATTCCGTTTCGATTCCAATCCTCTCCTAATCCTTTCCTAACCCTTCCATAATGATATTAGGCTTATTATGCCATGATTTTGCGTACGTTTCAAAAGGGTTTTACAAAATGAACTGTTTTTGAGATTGAAAATTGTGTCGAAAAGCGGTCAACTAGAGTGCGAGTGTGAACTTGGATTTTATAAAATGTGGATTAAAGTGTTTCATTGATTGTCTGATTTGATGGACCGTGGGTTCATAGTACTGTAGATATATGTTTATATATCGAGTTGGGTGACGACCCATGTGTAACATACTAGGCGGGGCAGTCATGATCCCCTTCCCTAGGCTCCATGCCAATAGGAGAATGTACTATTGGTAGGGGGGTTCACCGGGATTAGCGATGTTCCGCAGTCGGTGTTATGTTAAAGATTATTGTACGATACACCGGGATTAGCAATGTTCTGCAGTCGGTGCCGTACTTTGTTTATTGTGCGATACACCGGGATTAGCAATGTTCTGCAGTCGGTGCCGCACTGTGTTTGTTGTACGATACACCGGGATTAGCAATGTTCTGCAGTCGGTGCCGTACTTTGTTTATTTTGCGACATACCGGGAGTAGCAATGTTTTGCAGTCGGTGTCGTGTTAATCTATAAAAGAGCTAATAAATGAACCGAGAGTGTTAGTAGGGGTCTCGGTAGAACTCACTGAGATTGTATCTCATTGTTTAAATGTTGTTGTTTTACAGAGACACAGGGACAGCGGATATCCAAGAGGCACGAGTAGGTTGAGCTCAGACTGGATGCTGATAGCCTAGCTTTATGTTTAAGCTTATTTCCCTTTTGTTGTCTGTATACTAAAACATTATGTATTTAATGTATATCTTTCTTCCGCTTTCTTGTATGATACTGAATACTATAATTGCTGATGGTATATGGTCTGAGAACCATATTGTCTTGTTGTAAATAAGACTGTTTGAGTTATATTCAGCGAAAAATTTATAGTGATATTCAGTGTCTAAGCAGGAAATATATCTCTGATGTGTTACTAATGTGCACTTGGGTATTTTTGGTCAGTAGAAATATCGGGGTGTTACAGTTGGTATCAGAGCAGTTCGACCTAGTCGGACTTAGTTTAGGGTTGAGTCGATTCCTTGTTAATCCTGGTTGTAATTACACTTGTGATGCTAAGAGACATTGAGCCTGATCAACTTAATACTTAGTGCATCATAGGCGGAATTATGGTAGGATGATCAAGACGTAGTCCTCGACTAAAACCGGGATCTTCAACCGGTGCATCCTCAGGAAAGGTGACATGACGGTGGGAGAATACACCGCTAAGTTCGAGAAGTTGTCTCAGTTTTACCAAGTGGTAAGGTAAGCTTCGGATGACGAACGGAGAATGCAGAAGTATAAGACGGGCATAAGTGTTTTTATGAGTTATGGTCTCAGTTCTTATACTGCTACCAATTTTGTTGCCCTAGTGCAACCAGCCTATGTCGCCGAGGATGATCTCATGAGGAATATGGGAAAGGAAAGGAGGTAGTTGAAATATCAACTCCGAATGCAAAGTCCTAAGATAATATCATCAAAGGAAAAGCAGATGCAATTCTTTGATTCTTCAAAGGTCAGAAGATGTTCTAACTGTGGAGAGCCACACAGCGGTGATTGCAAGCGAAGATCTAATCGGTGCTATTATAGAAATGTAGAGGGTCACTATGGTAAAGAGTGCCCCGTAAGGAAAAGTTCCAAGGAATCACAAGCAGCTCCAAGGCAAGGACGAGTCAACATTCTGGATGTTTAGGCAGTTACAACTGCAGACAATCTACTAAGGAGTATGAGATCAGTTTTCATTAACTCGATCAGTATATTATATGATTCGGGTGCAACCTATTGCTGTATATCCCGATCGCATGTGAATCGGTTGGGATGAGCCTTATCATCGCTATCCGAGCCGAAAAATATTTTAACTGCTGCTAAGGATCGTGACTAAACCTAATCTTTGTATAGAATTGTCTACTTGTCGAAGGAGGCAGGAATTTCGTTGTAGAATTTGTTGTTTGCCTACGAGAAGTGTGGACACCATTTTGGGTATGAATTGGATGACTGCAAATCATGTTGCCATCGACTGTGTTAATCACTATCAGCTTCGCTTCAGAATCAGTTGAATTGTCTGGGACAAATTCTGAAGCGGTTACCTAGTTCACCTTAGACGGTCAATCTTCATTCCAAGGTGCGGGAGCACATGTTAGTATGTTATCTGCATCCACTGAAACTAGTTTAGATTTGGCGAACGTTCAGGTCGTGAATGACTTTCTGGATGTTTTCACGATGAAGTTTCTTCTGAACCTCCAGAGCGAAAGGTAGAGTTTGCCGTGGAATTGGTTCCTGGCACGGGATCAATATCTATTGTTTCTTATTGAATGTTCCCTTAGAATTAGAGGAAATGGAGTCTCAACTTGAAAAGTCGATGTTAAGGAAATTCATTCGACCGAGTGCTTCTCTAAGGAGTGCTCCGGTGTGGTTAGCTGAAAGGAAAAATGGTAGCGTGAGATTGTGCATTGATATCGACAACTCGACAAAATGACGATCAAGAACAAATATCCTTTACCAAGGATAGACGATTTACTTGAGCAATTTGAGGTGCTGCAATGTTTCTAAAATTTATCTGAGGTCAGTTATCATTAATTAAAGGTTAGAGCCTTAGATATTCCGAAGACAGCTTTCTGTACTAGGTATGGACATTACGAGTTCGTAGTGATGCCCTTCGGTTTGACTAATGCTCCAGCGGTATTCGGGAATACGTGAACCGAGTTTTCCACACGTACCTAGATCAATTTGTAGTCGTTTCGTTGATGGTATCTTGATGTACTCGAAGACCATTGAGGAGCATGTCCAACATCTCCGCATTGTTTTGAAAGTACCCCGAGAAAGTAAGTTGTACTTGAAACCTTCGGAGTGTGATTTTTGGGTGCCAGAGTAAAGTCTTTGGGACAGGTGATTTCCCAAGTCGGGAGATTCTGTAGATCCCAGTAAGAAGGAAGCGGTGTTGAATGGGAGTGACCAACGTCAGTCACAGAGATCGAAAGTTTCTGGGTCTAGCCGGTTACTATAAGAGATTTGTCCAAGGATTCTCACGGTTAGTTTTCCACTTACTCGGTTAACTTGTAAGGGTCATCCGTTTACGTGGGATGCCGATTGTGAAGAACGTTTTCAAGAGTTGAAGATTTTGACTTCTGATCCAATCCTGATTCTTCCGGATCCGTCATTGGAATTTTAAATTTTCGATGACGCTTCAGGGAGGGGTTTAGGATGTATACTAATGTAAAATCAACAAGTGGTAGCTTATGCATCCAGACAATTAAGGTCTCATGAGAAGAGATATCCGACTCATGATTTGTAATTGGCATCTATTGTGTATGCACTGAAGATTTGGATACGTCACCTGTATGAGTCTCGTTTCGATGTCTTTAGTGGTCGCAGGAGTTTAAGGTATCTGTTTGATCAGAAAGAACTGAATAACAGGCAAAGAAGTGTGTTGAGTTTCTGGAGGATTATAAATTCGTGTTGATGTAACGTTCAAGAGAGGCCAATGTTGTAGCTGATGCGCTAAGTAGGAAATCCATTCATATGAAAGAGTTGATGACGCAAGAAATGGGATTGTTAGAGTCTTTTAGATCTAAGTTGGAGTACATCCATAAGTTTCCACTTTGGTGGCGAGGTATTAGTTTATTAACCTCTCCTTGGTGAAGGTTGACAATGAGATTGTCTTACGAAATTCTGTTTGACAAGTCGAACGTGAACACGAATATGTAGGTGAGGTAACTGCTGACTGTTTTCACGTTGCGAATAACCATCAAAGGATTAATTGATGGATCTACTTGTAGGTGACTGAAATTTCCGAAGTGAAGCTTGGCGTGCGGTGTAATAGTTTTGAAAAATCGTTTTTGTGAAAACCGCATGCTAAAGTTAATTTTGGGAACGAATTAAGAGGCAAATAGATTATGATTGAGGAGGAAAATCCTGGGAGGACTACTTAGGTTGAGGGGAATCTCTCAACGCTATTGACTAATAAGAAAATGAGCTCTGTGTTCTGTTTGATAGTTGTTTTGAGAACAACAGAGGTGATTTTCATTACGTTCAAATTTATTCGATGTCCCCGCGGTGTATTTCTACGTTTAAGATAAACGTTTCTGGTAAATCCTCATTTCATCTTCTTTTGAAAAGTGTTGTCTCGAAATCTTGGGGGCGAGCCAAGAAGTTTCACAGATGACCTTCCATCACATTTTTCAATGTGTGCAGGAACTGTTATAGATTTTAGAAGGTTTGTTGAGAACGTGTTTATTCCCTTCGAAGAAATTGTGGTTGTTTTTACCTTTGCCGAGGAGTACCTGTTTGTGGATCTCGTTTTCAACTTGTATGTCTATCAAGTGTCTTGTATTAAACCCTTTGATTTAGATTAATCGAAGTTGGGGAGTAAACGAGGATAATTGGAATGAAGTTCGGAAGTGTTTTCAAACGCGGTGTCGAGCCTATGTAGGCGAATGATGAGTTTCTCGTGTTGATTTGTAACCAGAGAGTCCGTATCAAGGCAGTAGTGGGTCATACTTGGAGATTGATGTGCCAACTTCGTGAAGATTTCTACTCATTTCGTTAATTCAAGAATGTTTTCCAGCAAATTTGGACCTTGCTGAGAATGTCGATTCTCGGTTAGTCGGATAAAAGACTTGACAAAATTTTGAGGACAAAATTCCTTCAAGTTGGGGAGAATGTAACACCCGCAAAATAATTAACGGAATTATTTGGGTGTTAACCCAATTAAACCAATTTAGTACTTAACTGGTAAATTTATCGAGTGCTAAAATTATTTAATTGTTGTCATCGAATCGTTAACCGGATAATACGGATCAAGGGAGTTTCGGAATCGAAATAGGAGATTTAGATCAATATGGTAATTGGACCACGTCACCGCGTATATATAAATAATATATGTGTGTGCACGTGAAAAGAAAAGAAAAAGAAAGAAAGAAATTGAAAGAAAGAAAGAAACTGAGAACGAGAAACAGAGGGAAGAAAAGAGAGAAAGAAGAGAAAAAGAGAGAGATGGCGTGAGGGAGAAGAGAAGAGGGAGCGAGAGACTTCGCCGAAACGACTTCCGTCCAACACGAAAAATGTTCATCGCTACTTCCTCTTCGTTTTGGTACCAATTTCGTGACGATCAGCTCACTCTCTCTCACTTGGCCATTTTCGTTTTTTTTGGAGCTTTTGTGGGAAATCCGATTTTGGGTTGGTTTTGAAGGTTTAGGTTCGGTTAGGAGCGAACCCAAGGATGATGGATCGTTGATTGAGGTTCGATTGAAAGATTGGAAGCGAGTTGGGTGATTTGGGGTTTTGGTGAATAGTGTCATGGAGGTTAGGGGAAGAAGATGATGAATAGTGTCCGTGGAGAATTTCGGGAAAATCGGTATTTCGGTCAAAAAGCGGTTTCGTGATCGAGTGGAAAGCTTTGGAAGCGGTTTGGGTGTCGCCGGAGCGGGGAATGTTCGTGTGGCTACTCGGTGATTTGGCGAAGTCTCGGCAATTTTGAAGTCTCGGTGTCGGCACACGCTTCGAGGGTGAGTTCTACTCACGTTTAGGATTTTACATTTCGAATTTATTAATTAACTGTTTTATCGCTTTCGCTGGACTGGAATATTTCTGGATATTGTCTGTTTTGGATTAGGAATCGATCAGAGCGAGTCTCGGGTTGCGTCACGTTAAAAATGGAATTTTTGGTGATTTGATTCGAGAGATTTTGATTTAAAACCGTTATTCGGAAAAATATGTCGTTTTTGATAAAATCCGTTTTGATTGAGTTTTTGATTGGGTTGATTGATTGTGTGGTTTTAGTTGGGTCTATTTTGTTGGTTGTTTGGTCTGTTTTCGATCGGAACAAGAATCGGAATTGAGCGGAACGAGTATTGGGATCAATCGGAAAGCAATTTTTCATAAAACAGGCCATTTTTGCAATGCTGTCAAATGAGCACGACCCGTGCGTCCAGGGGCACGACCCGTGCGCCTTGTTCTGTCCAAAATTTTCAAAGTGCCCAAAATGATTCCGTTTCGATTCCAATCCTCTCCTAATCCTTTCCTAACCCTTCCATAATGATATTAGGCTTATTATGCCATGATTTTGCGTACGTTTCAAAAGGGTTTTACAAAATGAACTGTTTTTGAGATTGAAAATTGTGTCGAAAAGCGGTCAACTAGAGTGCGAGTGTGAACTTGGATTTTATAAAATGTGGATTAAAGTGTTTCATTGATTGTCTGATTTGATGGACCGTGGGTTCATAGTACTGTAGATATATGTTTATATATCGAGTTGGGTGACGACCCATGTGTAACATACTAGGCGGGGCAGTCATGATCCCCTTCCCTAGGCTCCATGCCAATAGGAGAATGTACTATTGGTAGGGGGGTTCACCGGGATTAGCGATGTTCCGCAGTCGGTGTTATGTTAAAGATTATTGTACGATACACCGGGAT
>JAZGSX010000011.1:290000-337500 GCA_039519185.1 Astragalus membranaceus
TTGTTGTTCAAGAAGATAATAAAGATTCTATTGAGAATATTTCAGTATTGAGAATATTTTTGTTGTTGTTGTTGTTGTTGTTGTTCAAGAAGATAATAAAGATTCTATTGAGAATATTTCAGTAGAGGCTGTTGTTGTTGTTGTTGTTGTTGTTGTTGTTGTTCAAAAAGATAATAAAGATTCTATTGAGAATATTTCAATAGAGGCTGTTGTTGTTGTTGTTGTTGTTCAAGAAGATAATAAAGATTCTATTGAGAATATTTCAGTAGAGGCTGTTGTTGTTGTTGTTGTTGTTGTCGTTGTTGTTGTTGTTGTTGTTTTTGTTGTTGTTGTTGTTGTTGTTGTTGTTGTTGTTGTTCAAGAAAATAATAAAGATTCTATTGAGAATATTTCAGTAGAGGCTGTTGTACTTCTGCATTCTCCATTCGTCATCCGAAGCTTACTTTACCACTTGGTAAAACTGAGACAACTTCTCAAACTTAGCGGTGTATTCTTCCACCGTCATGCCACCTTTCCTGAGGATGCACCGGTTGGAGACTCCGGTCTTGGTCGAGGACTGCGTCTTGATCATCCTACCATAATTCTGCTTATGATGCACTAAGTATTAAGTTGATCAGGCTCAATGTCTCTTAGCATCACAAGTGTAATTACAACCAGGACTAACAAGGAATCGACTCAACCCTAAACTAAGTCCGACTAGGTCGAACTGCTCTGATACCAACTGTAACACCCCAGTATTTTTTTTATCTAGTAAAAAATACCCAAGTGTACTATCATAAAATAATCAGAGATATTTTTCCTGTTTTAGATATTGAACGTAAATAAAAACAACTCATAACTTAGAGTCCAATATCCAAATCCGAAGAAATAGCGGAAACGATTTTACAACTTTTACTGATACAAGTTATACAATCGGAAATACAAAAATCTCGAGGGAAAGACAATAACAATGAAAACTAAGTCTTCACCGTCTTCATAAGCACACCACCTAGCTGTGCTTCTTCACCTTTTCTTTTTCCCCTGCTTCTCTGTAAAAACCACAAAATATAAACAGTGAGATACAATCTCAGTGAGTTCTACCGAGACCCCTATCTACACTCTCGGTTCAATTATGAATCCTTTTTAACTTAACACGACACCGACTGCAATCCAGTGCTAAATCCCGGTGAACCGTATTATAGGATTTTATTTCATTCGTGGTTTAATTTATAACCACGTGCATTTTAATTCAACACGACACCGACTGCAATCCAGTGCTAAATCCCGGTGAACGTGTTATGACTCAGTACGGCACCGACTGCAATCCTGTGCTAAATCCCGGTGAACCGTACAGTACGACACCGACTGCAATCCAGTGCTAAATCCCGGTGTATCGTACAACAAAACTTTCAACATAACACCGACTGCAATCCAGTGCTAAATCCCGGTGAACCCCAATACCAATAGTGTTTCCTAATGGCACGGAGCCTAGGGTAAGGGATCATGACTTCCCCGCCTAGTATGTTAACATGGGTCGTCACCCAAACTCGATATAATATATATATATCTACCATCATATATAACCACCCACATTGGGCCGACTCCTTTAATCGATATAATTTATATATCGTGAATTATTCACCGGTTTAGACGAATGAATAATAATCATTCCGCGTCAGTTATACCATACCACGTAGGACTCATAATCCGCTTTATTATTCATAAAACATATTCGCACACGTGTACTATTATTCGGTCTTTCGAAACAATTTGAACTTCAAAAACAGTTCTTTTTACCTTTTTAAATTGTATATTTAGTTAGGCCTCGGAATAAGCTTTCAAACGCACCTGAGAACACCTCAATCGGGTTCCCGGATCAAAAGTTATCGCGAAAACAAAATCAGTGAAAAACTGTTGAAAATCTGCAAAGCGTCGCGACGCGAACTGCTTCCGTCGCGACGCGAAAAGTGACAGAAACTTTTTGCGTGACAAAACTGGGCCAGGTCGCGACGCGAAGGGGACGGGTCGCGACGCGACCATCTGCAGAAAAGTGCAGGTTTTCCGTTTTCTTGCGAAATTCGCTATTCCGTTCAATTCTGATTCTTGTTCCGATTGAAAACAGTTTTGACAACCATAAAAACAGTCTCAGTCAAAGTCACACAATCAATCAAATCAATCAAAAACTCATTTTAAACGAATTGTATCAAAACGCGACATATTTTCAAATAACGGTTTTTAACTCGAAATCTCTCGAAATCAAATCACCAAAAATTCCATTTCGACACGACACAACTCGAGACTCGCTCCGATCGATTCCTAACCCGAATCAGACAGTATCACATAATATTCCAGTCCAGCGAAAGCGATAAAACAGTTTATCAATTAATTCGAAACGTAAAATCCTAAACGTGAGTAGAACTCACCCTTGACGCGTGATCCACGATCGAGCCGAAATCACCGAGTAGCCACACGAACGCTCCCCGCTCCGGCGACACCCAATCCGCTTCCAAAGCTTCCCACTCGATCACGAAACCGCTTTTGACCGAAATGCCGAATTCCTCGAAATCCTTCATGGACACTATTCATCATCCCTAACCTCCAAAACTACTATTCACACATAAACCCAATTTTTGATTTTTAACCCCAAATCACCCAACTAGCTTCCAATCCTTCAATCGAACTTTAATACTCGAGCAATCCACCTTGGGTTCGTCCCTATCGAACTTAAACCTTCAAAACCAACCCAAAATCGGATTTCCCTCAAAACCTCCAAAACACTAAAATGGCCAAGTGAGAGAGAGTGAGCTGATCGTCACGAAATTGGTACCAAATCGAAGAGGAAGTAGCGCTGAACCTTTTTCGTGTTGGACGGAAGTCGTTTCGGTGAAGTCTTCTCTCTCTCCCTCTTCTCTTCTCCCTCACGCCACTCTCTCTTCTTTTCTCTCCTTTTCTCTCTTTTTCTCCTCTGTAACTCTCTCTCGTATTCTTTCTCTCTTTCTTTCTTAATTCTTTTCTTTCCTTTCTTATTAACACACACACACACACTTATATTTATTTATTTAATATATAAGCTGTAGCGCGGCCAAATTACCATATTGATCGAAATCTCTTATTTCGATTCCGAAACTTCCTTGACCCGTATTATTCGGTTAACGATCCCATGACAACCAATAAATAATTTTAGCACTCATTAAATTTACCAATCGAGTACTAAATTAGTTTAATTGGGTTAACATCCAAATAATTCCATTAATTATTTTGGGGATGTTACATACTCCCCAACTTGAAAGAATTTTGTCCTCAAAATTTCGCTAAGTCTTTCATCCGACTAACCGATGATCGACATTCCCAGAAAGGTCTAAATTTGCTGGAAAACAATCTCGAACCATCCAAATGAGTGTAGAAAATCTTCCCAAGTTGGCACGTCAATCCTTAAGCATGTTCGACTACTACCTTGATACGAATTCTCTGGTTACGAATCTACACGAGGAACTCATCATTCGCCTACATAGGCTCGGCACCGCGTTTGAAAACACTCCCGAAGCTTCATTCCAATTATCCTCGTTTACTCCCCAACTTTGATTAATCTAAATCAAAGGTTCAATACAAGACGCTTGGTAGAATATATGTTGAATATGAGATCCACAACTGGTACTTCTCGGTAGCGGTAAGTACAAACATGATTTTCTCGAAGGGTGTAAACACGTTCTCAACAAATCTTCTAAAATCCATAACAGTTTTCGTACACATTGACAAATGTGACGGAAAGTCATTTGTGAAACTTTTTGACTCGCCCCCAAGACTTCGAGATAGCACTTTTCAAAAGAAGATAAAATGAGGATTTACTAGAAACGTTTATCTTAAACGTAGAAATAAACCGTGGGAACATCAATTAATTTCGAAAGTAATGAAAATCATATCAGTTGTTCTCAAAACAACTATCGGACAGAACGCAAAACCCTTCTTCCTTTATTGTAACTTTCCTCACAATATATTCATCTACGACGCACCTAATCCCTTTCCGAATTAGCCAGTAGCGTTGAGTTTTCCCCTCAACCTAAGCACGCCTTCTATGATTTTCCTCAATCAGATCCTATTAGCCTCTTGATTCGTTCCCAAAATTAACTTTAGCATGCGGGTTTTCACAAAAATGGTTTTTCAAAACTATCACGCCGCACACCAAGCTTCACTTCGGAAATTTCAGTCGCTTGCAAGCAGATCCATCAATTAATCCTTTGATGGTTATTCGCAACGTGAAAATAGTCAGCAGTTACCTCACTTACATATTCGTATTCACGTGCGCCTTGTCAAGCGGAATCTCGTAAGACAATCTTATTGTTAACCTTCACCAAGGAGAGGTTAACAAACTAACACCTTACCACCAAAGTGGTTACTTATGGATGTACTCCAACTTAGATCTAAAAGACTCTAACAATTCCATTTCTTGCATCATTAACTCTGCCATGTAAATGGATCCCCTACTCAGCGCATCCGTTCCAACATTGGAATTTCCTGGATGATACTTCAACCCGAAGTCATAATCCTTCAGAAATTTTACCCATCTTCTTTGCCTGTTATTCTGTTCTTTCTGATTAAACAGATACTTTAAACTCTTGTGATCACTAAAGATTTCGAAACGAGACCCATGCTGGTAATGTCTCCAAATCTTCGGTGCATACTGTAACACCCCTTTCTACCCATCACTTTGTTTATAAAAATCAGAGTTTTAAAAAAAAAATTTGCGTTCATAGGGAATGTTACACATACTTCAATAAAACGTCACTTGTCAATTTTAAAACAGTTCAACTCAATAATTATGCATTCACGTAGCACGTCACAAATAAAAGAATCTCAAGCCTCAATTTAACGTCGCTTATAAAACTCAACATAACAAAACCAACTACGCAGCGGAAATTAATAAAACATAACAGAAGAGTCCACAAGGACATAACAACCAAAAATCATTAATAAATATAACGAGTTCGTTTTCCCCCCTTGAGTGCTATGTATCAGAGCGTGACGACTCGACTCAAGAAGTGAAGCTAAGGCATTCACTGAGAATCACCTGCACGTTACCAACACGGGGGTAACATTCAAACAGGAAAGGGTGAGCATCATTTCAATCCATATAATAGAAAATATGATAAGTACTAATCATAGGCTACACACTAGAAAAATCAGCATCCAAAACACTAAATACCACATCACAGTCATCATTCACATCACTTACAATAACTCATCTCATGTCATGTAGACTCATGAAAATGCAACCCACTCGCGGGTATATGCATGAGGTACCTTTTTCATAAAACGTCGCTTAGCCCTTAAGGCCTCATCGTCACTTAGCCACTCAGGCCCCAAAAACGTCACTGGGTTTATGCATATGGGCATGAGACACTATGACATGCACCACTCACAACACACAAACACACAATTACTCCAATCATAGTCAACTATGTGACCCGTCACTTACCGGTTTTGCTCGCAAGAGCACAGTACCTGTCAAATTCACAATCAGCACACAACGTCACTGGCCATTTAGACCTTAACATCACTTACCCCTTCGGGCCTCGAACGTCACTGGGTTTTCATCGTCACTTACACACAGATATCAATCAACTCAAACAATAGCCACTAAGGGCAAAAACGTCATTTGACTAACCACCAAGGGCATCCTCGTCATTTACAAATCATTATCTACAACTTTGGCCACTAGGGGCAAAACAGTCATTTGACTAGCCACCAAGGGCATCCTAGTCAAAAATCATCGTTTTGACACTACCACGTTAAAACTGTTGTTTATACACCAAAAGGATTTTTAAAGAGCTTCATATAATTTTTCAATGTCACAGGGACGATCACCGGGGAGGGCCACTTGGGCGCCCACAAACAATCAGAAAATAACAATTTTTCATTTTAAAAATTGGACCCACAGATAGACAACGTAAAAAGCTTCACGACACTTTTCGAATCGTTCAAAACGGACGTCTGAGTCAAAAGTTATGTTAAGAATAAGTTTGGGAAAAATCAAGCAACAGTCTGAAATTGGCGCCTTAGGCGCCCAGGCAACCAGGCAACACGCGCACTGGCGCCCAGCGCCCAGGCGCGCAACACAACGCACACACGCAACACAACGGGCGCTCAGCGCCCAGCGCTGGCACCCAGCGCCTCAGCGCAACACGCAGGCAACACACACGGGCGCTCAGCGCCCAGCGCCTGGCGCCCAGCGCCTTGGCGCAACACACACACGCACGCATGGGCGCTCAGCGCCCAGCAACACGCACAGACACAGGCAATGTAACGCCCCAAAATAACTAAGTAGTTATTAAATTAAATTACTTAGGTATTTCGTAGAATAGTTATAATAAAGCAATAGGATGATGTTTAATTAAAAAAAAAAAGAAAAGGGAGTGGTATCAATAATACCGGTATTGCAAGTAACGGCCCAAGAAGCCCAAGCCCGTTGGCTTAGGCGCTCCTTAGGCGCTAGGGGTCTAGGTTGCGCCCCAATTGTGCCAAAAGTGAGCAAGTGAGTCGAAGGAGAGAAGAGGAGAAAGAAAGTCGAAGGAGAGGAGAAGAGAATGAAGGAGCGACTTCAAGCTTGGAGTTAGGGTTTGTGCATCTTGATCCTAGGTAAGGGTTCCTAGCCTTTTATGATTCGATTTCCTTTCTCTATCAAGTGCTTAGGTTTCTAATTTCCCTAACCCTTCCTAATTTTGATCAATTCGTGAATGGTCCAAGAGAAAGAGAGAGAGGGCGCGATCGTGATAGAGGAAAGAAGAAGGAGAGGATTCGTTGTTGTGGTGGTTGTCGGTGCTTCGGTGGAAAGAACTCTAATTCCGGCATATTCAAGGTTAGGGGAGTCTCACTCTATAATAGAGAATATAATAGGTTGTATGTAAACCATAGGATCCCACTTGACACTACTTGTTGATTGTTAGAATTGTTTAGGTTAGTTGAATTTGATAATTGTTGTGGTTAATTCGATTTTCCCTATGCTAAGGTTTGAATTTCATGTGTTGATTTTGTGCCTTGATGTGTTCCTAATATATATATGAGATTGAATGTTGTTGGTATGAGCACAATGTAATTTGTGAATGTTATGGTGATTTGGTTTAGAAAAATGATTAAGAATTTTTGGTGTTTTGGTTGTGTTGGGGCGCCTGGGCGCCTAGTGCTGGGGGGGGAACTTGGCGCCCTGGGCGCTGTTTTCTGTTGCTGGGCGTTTCTGTGTTCTGGGCAGGGCGCCTATGTTGCTGCCTGTGGCGCCTGGGGTGGCGCCAGGTTGCTGTCTATGCTTAGGCAAGGCGCATAAATCATGTTTTTGGGTAAACTCAGTTTCTAAACATATTTTACCGAGCCAAACATTGTATTGACCTGACCAAATGTTATTTAAAACACTTTGGCTAAAGAATTTCTAGATTTGCACTTGTGGTTTGAAAGTTGTCCGGTTGGGCATCATTTTGGCTTGTTTTAGGGGTGCCTTGTGCACACATCATTTTCTGAGCATATTTTACCGAGCCAAACTTGGTATTGACCTGACTAAATGTTATTTAAAACACTTTGGCTAAAGAATTTCTGGATTTGCACTTGTGGTTTTGAAATTGTCCGGTTGGGCATCATTTTGGCTTGTTTTAGGGGTGCCTTGTGCACACATCATTTTCTGAGCATATTTTACCGAGCCAAACTTGGTATTGACCTGACCAAATGTTATTTAAAACACTTTGGCTAAAGAATTTCTGGATTTGCACTTGTGGTTTTGAAATTGTCCGGTTGGGCATCATTTTGGCTTGTTTTAGGGGTGCCTTGTGCACACATCATTTTCTGAGCATATTTTACCGAGCCAAACTTGGTATTGACCTGACCAAATGTTATTTAAAACACTTTGGCTAAAGAATTTCTGGATTTGCACTTGTGGTTTTGAAATTGTCCGGTTGGGCATCATTTTGGCTTGTTTTAGGGGTGCCTTGTGCACACGTCATTTTCTGAGCATATTTTACCGAGCCAAACTTTGTATTGACCTGACCAAATGTTATTTAAAACACTTTGGCTAAAGAATTTCTGGATTTGCACTTGTGGTTTTGAAATTGTCCGGTTGGGCATCATTTTGGCTTGTTTTAGGGGTGCCTTGTGCACACGTCATTTTCTGAGCATATTTTACCGAGCCAAACTTTGTATTGACCTGACCAAATGTTATTTAAAACACTTAGGCTAAAGAATTTCCAGATTTGCACTTACGGTTTTGAAATTGTCCTAGAGGGCGTTGTTTGACTATGTTTGTGATGCCTAGGGGTGGGCTGTGAGTTCTGAACATATTTTCCCTAGCCAAATTCTGTATTCACGTGACCAAATCCCATTTTGAACATTTTGGCTAGAGCGGTTTCAATTTTTAAGGTGGTCTACTATGTTTGTGCGTTTGGGTGTTGTGTGGGGCGCCAAGTGTGGCCGCCCAGGGCGCCAAGTGGGGCGCCCATGACTTGTGTTCGAGTTTCGGGTCTAATGGTGCCAGATTGGTCCCTAAGTGTTATCCTAGTCCTAGGGACGTGATTGTGAGGAGAAAATAATGAGTTGGTTGATGATGAGGCCATGGGGGCTAAAACTAAGATTAATTAAAGATGTGACATAGGATACATGGACCGTGTTGTTAATAATTATGATTGTGGTTTTGTCATGGATTCTCATGCATACATAAGGCTGCGGTCTGAGTTGTTAATTATGATAATAAGGCTGCGGTCTGAGTTCTAAATTGAAATGATAAGGCTGCGGTCTGAGTTGATATTATGATGATAAGGCTGCGGTCTGGGAAAATGGTACCACATGCATAACTGTATTGCATACATCCTCATGATAAGCATGCTAGTTGGTGATTGTATGGACTATGCTACTGTGTGACTGTGTGAGTGTGATGCTATGACGTAATATACTTCTTATTATAATCTTTATTATGTAGTTGAGACTCACCCTTCTGTTGTTGTTTACCACAGGTAGTCCTGAGTGAAGGCCTACTCCTTTCACTCCTGAGTCTGTCTGCTCTGATACGTGACACCTAGGGGGTTGGATTAGGGATTTTAATGTTATTCATTTGTCGTTGAATTTTATATGCTTTGAGTTGATGATTTTTGATGAGCCTGTTGTTCGGCGTATTTTGGAGATTGTGTTATTTTTCCGCTGCGAGTCATCTAAATTACAATGTGTGGATTTTATTGGTGAAGTCACGTGTACCCTAAATTATTTAATGGTGTTGCGTATTATAAATGTGTAACGAAGGCTTACACCGATTTGACCGTTGTTAAATTAAGCTTATGTGTAGCATTCCATTCGAAAAGAAATGTTGAAACTCTGATCTCTATAATAAGTAGCCGGGTAGAATGGGGTGTTACATTAGTGGTATCAGAGCAATGGTTGGTCCGTCCGGCCAAGTCGTTGAGTCGTTGTGTCAGATAGTGACCAACTGTTGTCTTTCAGAGCTGACCATGGTTTATGTTGCAGGTACTCCAAAAGTTTCCATTGTTAAGTGAACTAGTGGGGGAGATGCCCCTACTAGTGCTGTGTGCCTTATTGTGCTTTCGGTGTGTGAATTGTGTTTGTTTATTGTAGTCCTTATTGTTGACCTCCTTACTGCGTGTTTCTACATGGTATGCTCTATTGTTTAAGTACTCGCATGAGTTTTGGTTGGTATTGAGCTCGGCGTATCCCGCATCATATTCAAAGTAATTGCTGTTTGTTGTTAGATGTTAATTTGACATTTATTCGCATGCTCATGTATTTGTAAGGTATAATATTACATGCTCCCCATCCTGAGTTTGGTTGCCCCTCGAGTGTAAATAAACTTGATGCGTTTTAAAATGGTAATTGCATCCTATGCTGTTTGTCTGGCCTCGTTACGTGCGTCTGCTGTGCCGGTATGCTATTGGCAGTTTACCTTGTTGCATGTTACTCTCCTATGTTATTTGGTCCAAATCAAGTTATTGCCAATAACTGCCGTGGTGTTTTAATCCCTACAAGTGAAAACGTTTTCATTCTAGTGCTACCATTTTGGTCCTCAATTATTTCGGAAGTTGCAACTTGATATAACGATTTTAGCTGAGAACTACCTCATTGAACTACTATTTTAACCTGCCTGATTTCCTCAAAGTGTGATCTTGCATGCTTGGGTTTTATGACAAATCTTTTGGTCGTTACTTCTTGAATTGCGTCATGAGAATTTAAAAAGTAAGGGGATTTCTGAAACTGTTTTTGAATGACTGTTAAGTAGCTTTATGGTTGGATACTGATTTTGGCATTGGAAAATTATTTTAATAAATGGACATTGAAAGTGTATAAAGTTTTACTATAGCATGAGTTTGACTGCACGATGATGCTTCACGCTAAGTGCCTTGTGAACTGGTCGTGCCAATTATGTTTCGATGTTAGCATCCTTGACTGCCGCAAATGATAAAATTTTTGGTTGAATACCACAACTGTCGTTTTCTCCTATTTCTACAAGCTACGTGAAATGATTTTAAAAATGGGTTATAGTTATGTCGTTGTCATCCCGGGTATTTTGGTGCATGGTGTGATTGTGCCTTTTCGTATATGTGCCTTTAGCTGTGAATTGTTGTCTCCATGGGTTGGCCCTTCTGGCTGTTTTAATGCCTTGACTGCTGTTCCATGAGTTGAACTATTTTTTTTTCCATGCTGAACTATGTAGATGATTATCACTTACTCTAAAAGATTGTCATTATTGTTTTGGTGATTAGTGACTAATGTCACGGGACTTGGTTTTGATTTCCTGCTGGCTTGGAAGGTGTTCAATTTTCGAAAAATGTATTAGTTGTTGTCTTGGCAATTTAAAGTATTGCTATTTGCCAACTAAACGAGTTGCTATATTACGGTTTATTTTTTTTATAGAATGAGTTGTTGTTTTATGAAATAAGTGTGGTGCGGTTTTATGAAAATGAAGCGCTATTTTTTTTCTTATGCTGAAAAACGTGCTGTTTTCGTAATAACTTGAAGTGCCGAGTTCCTAAAATTTAAAATGACGTTTGTACTCGTGTTTTAATTATAGTTGACAAGGTGTAATTGATCAATGTCGTAGTGGTAAGTATCCTACCTTCCTTTCTACAAGGCTTAGTATAACTACTTGGTGTTAAGTGTTAGAATCATTAGGTGTTAAGTGTTTGGACTTCGTTTTCCTCTGCCTTTTTGTAACCTAATCGAGTCTAGTTACTTCCCTTTTGTACATATTTAAAATGGATGTAAATGTTTGGTGTTGAAATTGGTGGAATTATGTTTCATTGAAAATTATAAGATATGATTGTAGAGGTGACTAGAACCAATGCATGCTTAAAAACTATTTGCGAACTCTAATTGTTTACAACTGATTTTATTGACTGATTCTGGTTGGTACCTCTTTAATTGTGTTATGTGGTTTTGTAAGTTGAAAATGAAGTGAGTTATGAGATTGTTTGTGAAACCCTAATAAACAAATTTTATGATTGGATACAATATTGGCATCAAACTTATTTTTAACACACGAATTCCTATTAGATTATTTCGCAGTTGTGCCAATTGTGTTGTGTGGTTTAATGAGTTAAATATGGGATGCATGTTAAGAAATGAATGCATGTTGGTATTATTGTAGATATTGTTCTTACACGTTTGCTTTTATTGAACTCCCAAGTTTATGGTGTAAATTGAGTACCCTATGTGATATGCTGGTATGATCTTCATGTGTGATTAAATATTATTATTTTTGTAGAGATCGTTTAAATTGAATTGTTTTGGGGTGCTTGTCGTGTCTCAGACTTGAATTATGAATATAAAATAATGTCGCTGCACTGAGGAATGAGTAAAAGAGCCAACAAGTAGTGTAACATTTTATGTTCGGAAATATTGTATGCTACATTAAAAGAGAATGCAAGAGGACTAGAGTTAGTAATAAACCTTATGTTGATACTTTGATGCTTTACTATTTGAACGAGAAATGATTACTATTGACGAACTTAAGAGTATAAAGAATTGTTTGGATTCGAATAACCAAAAGTGCAGGTAAACCATGTGTGTCCTTGTTACTATCTTCTTTATAATATGTGGTGTATGACTATGCTTTGATATCATTGTGATGAGCTACCTAACCTGTGACAAGTGAGAATGGTGCTTGTTTGATGTTTTGACTGCACTATGATTGTGGTTGTGATATGTGGTTGTGCGTGTTGTCATATGGAATTCTAGAGTCTGAAATTATATCTAGCCTGTGAGAGGCTGATATAATACCTTTCAGTTTGAGTCGTATCTAGCCTGTGAGAGGCTGATACGATATCGTTGGGTCCGAGTCTTGCTTTGTGTGTTGTGTCCTCAGTGTCCCTTGTCGATTTTCGACAGAGACCCTGTGGTGAATCTTACTTGCTGCCGTCGAAGGGGTTAGATGTAATCTCGAGTATAAACTGGTTAGAGCATAACCATGTCTAGGGTTAATTGTCGTAGTAAGTCGGTGAGTTTTGGGAGGTGATGAGTCTGGTTATTATTTCTGGAGTTACCTGGCTGAACAAGTAGGAGGGACGGCCGCCCAATCACTTACCGCCGGTAATCAAGGAAATAATGATCAGCAAGGTGGATAGTGCTAGTCGTCTAGATGGTTATAGTTTGTGAGTGGAAGGGTGTTTAGTCTGCTGCCAAGTATGCGATAGATTATGGGAGAGGACGGTTTGAGATGGGGAAGAGATTTGGTAGTGCTTCGTGAGCTTGGCTAAATTTTCGAGGACGAAAATGTTCTAAGTGGGGGAGAGTTGTAACGCCCCAAAATAACTAAGTAGTTATTAAATTAAATTACTTAGGTATTTCGTAGAATAGTTATAATAAAGCAATAGGATGATGTTTAATTAAAAAAAAAAGAAAAGGGAGTGGTATCAATAATACCGGTATTGCAAGTAACGGCCCAAGAAGCCCAAGCCCGTTGGCTTAGGCGCTCCTTAGGCGCTAGGGGTCTAGGTTGCGCCCCAATTGTGCCAAAAGTGAGCAAGTGAGTCGAAGGAGAGAAGAGGAGAAAGAAAGTCGAAGGAGAGGAGAAGAGAATGAAGGAGCGACTTCAAGCTTGGAGTTAGGGTTTGTGCATCTTGATCCTAGGTAAGGGTTCCTAGCCTTTTATGATTCGATTTCCTTTCTCTATCAAGTGCTTAGGTTTCGAATTTCCCTAACCCTTCCTAATTTTGATCAATTCGTGAATGGTCCAAGAGAAAGAGAGAGAGGGCGCGATCGTGATAGAGGAAAGAAGAAGGAGAGGATTTGTAACAGCCCAGGTCCACCGCAGTGGCCACCCCGGTCCCACTGTTACCTCACGGTCTTCTCTACCCCTCGTGTAGAATTTTTGCCTTCCGTGGGAATCGAACCTTGCACCTGAGGCATAAGTGCAAGTTAAACCCCCTTCCCACTACCAATTGAGCACGCGCTCAATTGGTAGTGGGAAGGGGGTTTAACTTGCACTTATGCCTCAGGTGCAAGGTTCGATTCCCACGGAAGGCAAAAATTCTACAAGAGGGGTAGAGAAGACCGTGAGGTAACAGTGGGACCGGGGTGGCCACTGCGGTGGACCTGGGCTGTTACATAAAAAGGCGCCTTTTTATGTAACAGCCCAGGTCCACCGCAGCGGCCACCCCGGTCCCACTGTTACCTCACGATCTTCTCTACCCCTCTTGTAGAGTTTTTGCCTTCCGTGGGAATCGAACCTTGCACCTGAGGCATAAGTGCAAGTTAAACCCCCTTCCCACTACCAATTGAGCGCGTAACGCCCCAAAATAATTTAATTATTTATTTAATTAAATTATTTAAGGCTTACAATATTTATTTAATTTAATTAAATAATTCGAGTTTAAGTATTTTATTTTATTTTATTAGGAGGTGCTGTTACTATTTAAGTGATCCACAAGTAGGCCCGTGACCCATTACTTTGGCATTGGAGTCGAATTACTTGGGGTCTAGGGAGTTAGTGGCAAATTCACCCAAGTGAGAAAAGAAAGAAAAACATAACGTAAGAAGAGGAGAAGAAGAGAGTTGCGAAGAGAAGAAGGAGAAAAGGGGCGAAGCTCATAGAGAAGAGGAGGAGGCTCATTGGTGGTGCGCAATCTTCACTTAGAGCTTGGCTATCAAATTCGACTTCCATAAGGTTAGGGGGTCCTCTTTTTGTTCTTAATACTTATGCGAATTGGGAATTGCTTAGGGTTAGGGTCCTAGGTTAGTTTCCATGATTGAATTGTGTTGTTGTTGAGAAATTATAATATTGTGATGTTGTTGTTGAATTAATATGTTGAGAATTCTATGATTGATGTTGGAATTGGGGCAATATGCGAATTGTAGGCCAATTGTTTGAGTATATGATTGTTTGATGATTATATGGTGAAATTGGGAATGATGGTGACATTTTGATTATATAATATATAGGAGTGTTTTGGTGATTTTAATTGATAATTGGAAGTGGAAAAATTCTGTTTGGGAGCCCCTAGGCGCTTTGGGCGCCAATTGCTTGTTGCTGAAAAAATTCTGTGTTGCGCCTAGTCATGGGCGCCAGGTGCCCAGCAGTGTGCTGCGCCTGTTTCCAAAAATTCTGTTGCCTGTGTTGCACTTCTGTGTTGCCATTCTGTGTTGCTGTCTCTGTTGCCTGTGTTGCCATCCAGTGTTCCTGTGCTGCCAGTTTTGGCGCACGTTGCTTGTGTCATGGGCGCCAAGGGCCCCAAAGTTCTGGTGATAGTTTTGTGAAAATTGTTTTCAGGTTTTTATACTTGGGTAAAATGGCTCATGAAAACTGATTTTGGTCAAGAAAGGAGTTGAGTTGCGAAATTTCACTAGGTGCCTAGTGCATGGGCGCCAAAATTAAAGTTCAGTTTTTGAGAAAATTTTTATTGAGTTATCATGTCCTTAGCATTTGGCTCGTGTAAAATGAATTTCGAAGCAAAATGAGTTGTGTAGCATGTTGGCCTTAGGCGCCTAGTGCTTGGGCGCCATGTTGCTGCTGTTCCCTGGATGTTGCTTCTGGGCGCCAGCGCCTATGTGCGCGTGTTGCCTCTTGGGCGCCTAGCGCCTGTGCGCTGTTGCGCGCTTGTTCCCCTGGGCGCCTAGCGCCTGTGCGCTGTTGCGCGTGTTGCTCCTGGGCGCCAAGCGCCTATGCGCCTGTGCGCTGTTGCGTGTTGCCTCTCCTGGGCGCCAAGCGCCCATGCGCCAAGCGCTGTGTTGCCCCTGGGCGCCCAGCGCCCATGCGCCTGTTTCCAGAATGTCTAACATTTTTCCTAAACTGTTTTTAACATAACTTTTGACTCGGTTATCCAAATCCAACGGTTCAAAATGCGTTTTGAAGCTAATTTCAGTGCCTATCCAATAGTCTCAATTTTATGCAAAAATAATTTATTTTCACTGGTGTTTCTGGCTGATGGTGTTCAAGTGTCCAAATGGCTATTTTTACCCACTTTCCCTATGTTGTGTCAATGTCCTAAGCTGGTCTATTTGAATTGGTGTTGGTGTGAGTGGTGAGCTGAATTGGTGAGTGTGATAGGGTGAGATTGGTGAGCAGAGGCTATGGCCTAATTTTAATGTGGTGAGCTGATTAATATACAATGGTGAGATCATGAATTTTAAATGATGAATTGCTTGGACTTGGTGTGTTGTAATGCATTCCCATAGCATCTCATGGACATATGCATTATTGGTGAGCAGAGGCTACGGCCTAATTTTGATTTGGTGAGCAGAGGCTACGGCCTATTTGTATTGGTGACGGATCCGACATGCATGTACCTGTGGAGTTTGGGTTGCATTACATACATATTCATATATTATATAGTGCTGTTTGGAATTTAGTATGCTGATGCGAATGTTTCCTATTGTTATGAATTGGTGTGCCTGGTTTCCTTTTCCTATGCAGTGCTTAATTCTCATATGTTATTAATTATGAAAAGAGACTCACCCTACTGCTTTTATGTTGCTTCTTATGTCGGCAACGTGCAGGTAATAGCGAGTGAAGGATTTCTTACGCCTTCGTCTGGTAGGAAGTGTCACGCTCTGATACGTAGCACCAGGGGGGGGTGTCCTTATGTTTATGTTTTATTTTCCTAAAACTGTTAGTTTTCATTGGTGATGTATTGGCTTTAATTTTGAACTGATTATTATTCCGCTGCTGATGGTGATTGGATTTAGTTGATGCGAACTAAACCTTTTCCTTATGGTGTTATGTATCTTGATTTTTATGGAGTAAGTGTAGCACTCACTTTAATTGTTTTCAAAAAAAAAAAAGAAGACTCTGATTTTATTAAAAGTAAAGTTATTAGAAAAGGGGTGTTACATTAGTGGTATCAGAGCAGTTCGGTCTGTCCGGCCAAGTCGTCTTGTCATAGTGTCTTATGACAAATAGAATTGTTAGATTAGTTCTAAATTTCTGTTTGTGCTGCAGTGATAGTTTGAAATGGCTAGACGGGACGATGCTGCACTTGCTGCTGCCTTGCAGGCTATAGCCGGGGCGATGGGTAATATACCCGGTGCTGTTAATGATGGGACGCGCAATTTGGCTACGTTCCAGAGAGAGAATCCACCTGTCTTTAAGGGCAAGTATAATCCAGATGGTGCTTTGGCATGGCTGAAAGAGATTGAAAGAATATTCCAGGTCATGGATTGTGATGATGCGCAGAAGGTCAGGTATGGTACCCATACGCTGGCAGAGGAAGCTGATGATTGGTGGATGGAGGTGAGGCAGAGGTTAGAAGCTGCTAATGAAGAGATAACTTGGGCTGTTTTCCGTAGAGAGTTCTTGCGGAAGTATTTTCCTGAAGATGTGAGAGGTAAGAAAGAAATAGAATTCCTTGAGCTGAAACAAGGAAGCATGTCAGTGACAGAGTATGCTGCCAAGTTCACTGAATTGGCTAAGTTTTATCCCCATTATACTGATGCTGATTCTGAGTTCTCAAAGTGTATTAAGTTTGAGAATGGGCTGAGGGCTGATATTAAGAAAGCTGTAGGGTACCAGAAGATTCGGGTATTCGCTGATTTGATCGACAGTTGCAGGATATATGAGGATGATAGTAATGCTCACT
The DNA here is from genome assembly GCA_039519185.1 of Astragalus membranaceus. Lineage (NCBI taxonomy): Eukaryota > Viridiplantae > Streptophyta > Magnoliopsida > Fabales > Fabaceae > Astragalus > Astragalus membranaceus. The sequence goes on from JAZGSX010000011.1 coordinate 307,028, forward strand.
CCAGGGTCATGAGGGATCTGAGGGGTAAGTTTCAGAACCGGGGTAAACCGTATGAGGCTCCAGCTGGTAAGGGTAAGCAGAGGTATGCTGACAATAAGAAAGCAAGTGGGGGAGATGCCCCTGCGAAGGTGGTGTGCTACAGGTGTGGCAAACCGGGTCACAAGAGTTTTGACTGCTCAGATAATAAATGTTTCAAGTGCGGTAAGGAAGGTCACGTGGCTGCGAAATGTGAGAAAAGGGATGTGGTGTGTTACAATTGCGGGGAATCCGGTCATATTAGTACTAAGTGTACTAAGCCGAAGAAAGAGAAGTCCCATGGAAAAGTGTTTGCTCTCGCAGGATCAGAGGATACTAATGAGATTAGAGGTACATGTTTTATTAATGGTATTCCTTTGATTGCTATTATTGATACTGGTGCTACGCATTCGTTTATTGCTGCTTTGTGTGCTGAGAAATTGGACCTTGTTTTATCTTCTATGATGAGAGAGATGGTTATTGACACTCCAGCTAAGGGTTCAGTAACTACCTCTCTTGTGTGTGCTAAGTGCCCTCTGTCAATCTTCGGCAGAGATTTTCTTGTTGATCTTATTTGTTTGCCGTTGGGAGGGTTGGATGTCATTCTTGGTATGGACTGGTTAGTGAATAACCATGTGCATATTAATTGTTTCCGGAGGTCTGTGAGTTTCTTTCCTCCTGAAGAGGAAGAATCGGTGTTGTTGCCTGCTGGTCATTTGCATAAGGTAATGAAGGAGGGAGTTCATCTGTTTGCTTTGATGGCGTCATTGTCTGCTGAGAATCAGGCAATCATTGAAAGGGTTCAAGTAGTGTGTGAGTTCCCTGGTCGGCTCATTTCTTACCAATTAATATGACTTATCCAGTTCCAAAGTTGGCAGAAATCTACATCAAGACTATTGTGAAGTTGCATGGCGTTCCGCTTAGTATTGTGTCTGATAGAGATCCAAGATTCACCTCTGAATTTTGGAAGAGTTTGCAGGAAGCTTTGGGTTCTAAGTTGAGGTTGAGCTCCGCTTATCATCCGCAGACAGATGGTCAGACGGAGAGGACTATTCAGTCGTTAGAGGACTTGTTGAGGGCATGTGTTCTTGAGCAGGGAGGTTCATGGGATTCTCATCTTTCGTTGATAGAATTCACCTATAACAACAGTTTTCACTCTAGTATTGGTATGGCACCGTTTGAGGCATTGTATGGTCGGAGATGTAGGACTCCGTTGTGTTGGTATGAATCTGGGGAGAGTGCAGTGTTGTGGCCTGAGATTGTGCGAGAAACAACTAAGAAGGTAAAATTAATCCGTGAGAAGATGAAAGCGTCGCAGAGTCGACAAAAGAGCTATCATGATAAGAGAAGGAAGGATTTTGAGTTTCAGGCCGGTGATCATGTGTTTCTGAGAGTCACTCCGGTGACTGGTGTTGGGCGTGCCTTGAAATCTAAGAAGTTAACTCCCCGTTTCATTGGTCCGTATCAGATTACGGAGAGGGTGGGAAGTGTTGCATATAGGGTGGCTTTGCCGTCTAATCTTTCGAACTTGCATGACGTGTTTCACGTGTCACAACTTCGAAAGTATGTTCCGGACCCGTCTCATGTGATACAGATGGACGAAGTAGAGGTACGGGATAATCTCACGGTTGAGACTATGCCTGTGCGGATTGAAGATAGAGAAGTAAAGATTCTGAGAGGGAAGGAAATTCCGTTGGTGAAGGTGGTGTGGTTGGGAGCTGCTGGTGAGAGTATGACTTGGGAGCTGGAGAGCAGGATGCGGGAAGCATATCCGGAGTTTTTTGATTCAGGTAATTTCGAGGACGAAATATTCTAAGTGGGGGAGAGTTGTAACGCCCCAAAACAATTTAATTATTTATTTAATTAAATTATTTAAGGCTTACAATATTTATTTAATTTAATTAAATAATTCGAGTTTAAGTATTTTATTTTATTTTATTAGGAGGTGCTGTTACTATTTAAGTGATCCACAAGTAGGCCCGTGACCCATTACTTTGGCATTGGAGTCGAATTACTTGGGGTCTAAGGAGTTAGTGGCAAATTCACCCAAGTGAGAAAAGAAAGAAAAACATAACGTAAGAAGAGGAGAAGAAGAGAGTTGCGAAGAGAAGAAGGAGAAAAGGGGCGAAGCTCATAGAGAAGAGGAGGAGGCTCATTGGTGGTGCGCAATCTTCACTTAGAGCTTGGCTATCAAATTCGACTTCCATAAGGTTAGGGGGTCCTCTTTTTGTTCTTAATACTTATGCGAATTGGGAATTGCTTAGGGTTAGGGTCCTAGGTTAGTTTCCATGATTGAATTGTGTTGTTGTTGAGAAATTATAATATTGTGATGTTGTTGTTGAATTAATATGTTGAGAATTCTATGATTGATGTTGGAATTGGGGCAATATGCGAATTGTAGGCCAATTGTTTGAGTATATGATTGTTTGATGATTATATGGTGAAATTGGGAATGATGGTGACATTTTGATTATATAATATATAGGAGTGTTTTGGTGATTTTAATTGATAATTGGAAGTGGAAAAATTCTGTTTGGGAGCCCCTAGGCGCCTTGGGCGCCAATTGCTTGTTGCTGAAAAAATTCTGTGTTGCGCCTAGTCATGGGCGCCAGGTGCCCAGCAGTGTGCTGCGCCTGTTTCCAAAAATTCTGTTGCCTGTGTTGCACTTCTGTGTTGCCATTCTGTGTTGCTGTCTCTGTTGCCTGTGTTGCCATCCAGTGTTCCTGTGCTGCCAGTTTTGGCGCACGTTGCTTGTGTCATGGGCGCCAAGGGCCCCAAAGTTCTGGTGATAGTTTTGTGAAAATTGTTTTCAGGTTTTTATACTTGGGTAAAATGGCTCATGAAAACTGATTTTGGTCAAGAAAGGAGTTGAGTTGCGAAATTTCACTAGGTGCCTAGTGCATGGGCGCCAAAATTAAAGTTCAGTTTTTGAGAAAATTTTTATTGAGTTATCATGTCCTTAGCATTTGGCTCGTGTAAAATGAATTTCGAAGCAAAATGAGTTGTGTAGCATGTTGGCCTTAGGCGCCTAGTGCTTGGGCGCCATGTTGCTGCTGTTCCCTGGATGTTGCTTCTGGGCGCCAGCGCCTATGTGCGCGTGTTGCCTCTTGGGCGCCTAGCGCCTGTGCGCTGTTGCGCGCTTGTTCCCCTGGGCGCCTAGCGCCTGTGCGCTGTTGCGCGTGTTGCTCCTGGGCGCCAAGCGCCTATGCGCCTGTGCGCTGTTGCGTGTTGCCTCTCCTGGGCGCCAAGCGCCCATGCGCCAAGCGCTGTGTTGCCCCTGGGCGCCCAGCGCCCATGCGCCTGTTTCCAGAATGTCTAACATTTTTCCTAAACTGTTTTTAACATAACTTTTGACTCGGTTATCCAAATCCAACGGTTCAAAATGCGTTTTGAAGCTAATTTCAGTGCCTATCCAATAGTCTCAATTTTATGCAAAAATAATTTATTTTCACTGGTGTTTCTGGCTGATGGTGTTCAAGTGTCCAAATGGCTATTTTTACCCACTTTCCCTATGTTGTGTCAATGTCCTAAGCTGGTCTATTTGAATTGGTGTTGGTGTGAGTGGTGAGCTGAATTGGTGAGTGTGATAGGGTGAGATTGGTGAGCAGAGGCTACGGCCTAATTTTAATGTGGTGAGCTGATTAATATACAATGGTGAGATCATGAATTTTAAATGATGAATTGCTTGGACTTGGTGTGTTGTAATGCATTCCCATAGCATCTCATGGACATATGCATTATTGGTGAGCAGAGGCTACGGCCTAATTTTGATTTGGTGAGCAGAGGCTACGGCCTATTTGTATTGGTGACGGATCCGACATGCATGTACCCGTGGAGTTTGGGTTGCATTACATACATATTCATATATTATATAGTGCTGTTTGGAATTTAGTATGCTGATGCGAATGTTTCCTATTGTTATGAATTGGTGTGCCTGGTTTCCTTTTCCTATGCAGTGCTTAATTCTCATATGTTATTAATTATGAAAAGAGACTCACCCTACTGCTTTTATGTTGCTTCTTATGTCGGCAACGTGCAGGTAATAGCGAGTGAAGGATTTCTTACGCCTTCGTCTGGTAGGAAGTGTCACGCTCTGATACGTAGCACCAGGGGGGGTGTCCTTATGTTTATGTTTTATTTTCCTAAAACTGTTAGTTTTCATTGGTGATGTATTGGCTTTAATTTTGAACTGATTATTATTCCGCTGCTGATGGTGATTGGATTTAGTTGATGCGAACTAAACCTTTTCCTAATGGTGTTATGTATCTTGATTTTTATGGAGTAAGTGTAGCACTCACTTTATTTGTTTTCAAAAAAAAAAAAGAAGACTCTGATTTTATTAAAAGTAAAGTTATTAGAAAAGGGGTGTTACAGGATTCGTTGTTGTGGTGGTTGTCGGTGCTTCGGTGGAAAGAACTCTAATTCCGGCATATTCAAGGTTAGGGGAGTCTCACTCTATAATAGAGAATATAATAGGTTGTATGTAAACCATAGGATCCCACTTGACACTACTTGTTGATTGTTAGAATTGTTTAGGTTAGTTGAATTTGATAATTGTTGTGGTTAATTGGATTTTCCCTATGCTAAGGTTTGAATTTCATGTGTTGATTTTGTGCCTTGATGTGTTCCTAATATATATATGAGATTGAATGTTGTTGGTATGAGCACAATGTAATTTGTGAATGTTATGGTGATTTGGTTTAGAAAAATGATTAAGAATTTTTGGTGTTTTGGTTGTGTTGGGGCGCCTGGGCGCCTAGTGCTGGGGGGGGGGGGGGGAACTTGGCGCCCTGGGCGCTGTTTTCTGTTGCTGGGCGTGTCTGTGTTCTGGGCAGGGCGCCTATGTTGCTGCCTGTGGCGCCTGGGGTGGCGCCAGGTTGCTGTCTATGCTTAGGCAAGGCGCATAAATCATGTTTTTGGGTAAACTCAGTTTCTAAACATATTTTACCGAGCCAAACTTTGTATTGACCTGACCAAATGTTATTTAAAACACTTTGGCTAAAGAATTTCTAGATTTGCACGTGTGGTTTGAAAGTTGTCCGGTTGGGCATCATTTTGGCTTGTTTTAGGGGTGCCTTGTGCACACATCATTTTCTGAGCATATTTTACCGAGCCAAACTTGGTATTGACCTGACCAAATGTTATTTAAAACACTTTGGCTAAAGAATTTCTGGATTTGCACTTGTGGTTTTGAAATTGTCCGGTTGGGCATCATTTTGGCTTGTTTTAGGGGTGCCTTGTGCACACATCATTTTCTGAGCATATTTTACCGAGCCAAACTTGGTATTGGCCTGACCAAATGTTATTTAAAACACTTTGGCTAAAGAATTTCTGGATTTGCACTTGTGGTTTTGAAATTGTCCGGTTGGGCATCATTTTGGCTTGTTTTAGGGGTGCCTTGTGCACACATCATTTTCTGAGCATATTTTACCGAGCCAAACTTGGTATTGACCTGACCAAATGTTATTTAAAACACTGTGGCTAAAGAATTTCTGGATTTGCACTTGTGGTTTTGAAATTGTCCGGTTGGGCATCATTTTGGCTTGTTTTAGGGGTGCCTTGTGCACACGTCATTTTCTGAGCATATTTTACCGAGCCAAACTTTGTATTGACCTGACCAAATGTTATTTAAAACACTTTGGCTAAAGAATTTCTGGATTTGCACTTGTGGTTTTGAAATTGTCCGGTTGGGCATCATTTTGGCTTGTTTTAGGGGTGCCTTGTGCACACGTCATTTTCTGAGCATATTTTACCGAGCCAAACTTTGTATTGACCTGACCAAATGTTATTTAAAACACTTAGGCTAAAGAATTTCCAGATTTGCACTTACGGTTTTGAAGTTGTCCTAGAGGGCGTTGTTTGACTATGTTTGTGATGCCTAGGGGTGGGCTGTGAGTTCTGAACATATTTTCCCTAGCCAAATTCTGTATTCACGTGACCAAATCCCATTTTGAACATTTTGGCTAGAGCGGTTTCAATTTTTAAGGTGGTCTACTATGTTTGTGCGTTTGGGTGTTGTGTGGGGCGCCAAGTGTGGCCGCCCAGGGCGCCAAGTGGGGCGCCCATGACTTGTGTTCGAGTTTCGGGTCTAATGGTGCCAGATTGGTCCCTAAGTGTTATCCTAGTCCTAGGGACGTGATTGTGAGGAGAAAATAATGAGTTGGTTGATGATGAGGCCATGGGGGCTAAAACTAAGATTAATTAAAGATGTGACATAGGATACATGGACCGTGTTGTTAATAATTATGATTGTGGTTTTGTCATGGATTCTCATGCATACATAAGGCTGCGGTCTGAGTTGTTAATTATGATAATAAGGCTGCGGTCTGAGTTCTAAATTGAAATGATAAGGCTGCGGTCTGAGTTGATATTATGATGATAAGGCTGCGGTCTGGGAAAATGGTACCACATGCATAACTGTATTGCATACATCCTCATGATAAGCATGCTAGTTGGTGATTGTATGGACTATGCTACTGTGTGACTGTGTGAGTGTGATGCTATGACGTAATATACTTCTTATTATAATCTTTATTATGTAGTTGAGACTCACCCTTCTGTTGTTGTTTACCACAGGTAGTCCTGAGTGAAGGCCTACTCCTTTCACTCCTGAGTCTGTCTGCTCTGATACGTGACACCTAGGGGGTTGGATTAGGGATTTTAATGTTATTCATTTGTCGTTGAATTTTATATGCTTTGAGTTGATGATTTTTGATGAGCCTGTTGTTCGGCGTATTTTGGAGATTGTGTTATTTTTCCGCTGCGAGTCATCTAAATTACAATGTGTGGATTTTATTGGTGAAGTCACGTGTACCCTAAATTATTTAATGGTGTTGCGTATTATAAATGTGTAACGAAGGCTTACACCGATTTGACCGTTGTTAAATTAAGCTTATGTGTAGCATTCCATTCGAAAAGAAATGTTGAAACTCTGATCTCTATAATAAGTAGCCGGGTAGAATGGGGTGTTACATCATATAATTTATTAGATAGAATGATAGAGCTCCCCTAACCTTTTCAAGAAGAAGAATTCGATGCCCTAGGAGTAGTCACCAACAGAACCTCAGCTACAATGGAGATCTCTTCTCTCCTTGCTCTTCGAGTTTCCTCTTCTCCTTCTCCTCTTGGCCGCCTTGCTCTCTCTCTCTTTCTCACGCTCTTCTCTCTCTCTCTTGCTCTCTCTTGGAACTTCGCAACAATTAGGCAAAAACCCTAACCCCCAATCACTACTCCACTTCGCATACTTGTGGATCATGGGCTTGGGCCTTCCACTCAAGCCCAAGTCATGCAAGTGGCGCCTCCACTCCCTCCTAATACCACCAAAATTCATAAAATTCTAATTAATTACATTATATCAAATAATTTAATTTAAATCCCCAAATACTTAATTAAATAAGTTAATTAAATATTTTAGGGTGTTACAACTCTCCCCCACTTAGAATATTTCGTCCTCGAAATTTACCTGATCAAACAACTCTGGGTAGGATTCTCGCATCTTGCTCTCTAGCTCCCAAGTCATACTCTCGCCGGCAGCTCCTAGCCAGACCACTTTCACTAATGCAATCTCTTTGCCTCTAAGCGCTTTCACTTCACGATCCTCAATCCATACGGGCATCGTCTCCATAGTGAGATTATCCCGCACCTCCACATCATCCATATGGATCACATGAGATGGATCCGAAACATACTTCCGAAGTTGTGACACGTGAAACACGTCATGCAAGTTCGAAAGATTTGGCGGTAAAGCCACTCTATAAGCCACATTTCCGATTCTTTCAGAAATCTGATAAGGACCAACAAAACGAGGAGTGAGCTTCTTCGATTTCAACGCTCGACCAACACCGGTAATAGGAGAAACCCTCAAGAACACATGCTCACCCTCCTGAAACTCTAAATCCTTCCTCCGCTTGTCATGATAACTGTAACACCCTAAAATAATTTAATTAAGTAATTGATTAAATTATTTAAAGTGTTGCACTATTTTTATTTTATTATGTGATGATATAGTATTTTATTTTAATTGAAGGGGATGGCGTTGGTAATACCGGAATTTCAAGTGACGGCCCAAGAGGCCCAAGCCCGTTGGCTTAGGCGCTCCTTAGACACTAGGGGTCTAGGTTGCGCCTCACTAGTGTCAAAAGAAAGAAAGAAAGTCGAAATAGAGAAGAAAAGAAAGAAAGTCGAAGAGAGGAGAAGAGAAGGAAGGAGCGACTTCAAGCTTGGAGTTAGGGTTTGTGCATCTTGATCCTAGGTAAGGGTTCCTAACCTTCTATGATTCGATTTCCTTTCTCTATCAAGTGCTTAAGTTTCGTTTTCCCTAACCCTTCCTATTGTTGTGCAATTCGCGAATGGTCCAAGAGAAAGGGAGAGAGAGGGCGCTATCGTGATAGAGGAAAGAAGAAGGAGAGGATTCGTTGTTGTGGTGGTTGTCGGTGCTTCGGTGGAAAGAGCTATAATCCCGGCATAATCAAGGTTAGGGGAGTCTCACTCTATAATAGAGAATATAATAGGTTGTATGTAAACCATAGGATTCCACTTGACACTACTTGTTAATTGTTAGAATTGTTTAGGTTAGTTGAATTTGATAATTGTTGTGGTTAATTCGATTTCCCTATGCTAAGGTTTGGATTTCATGTGTTGATTTTGTGCCTTGATGTGTTCCTAATATATATATGAGATTGAATGTTGTTGGTATGAGCACAATGTAATTTGTGAATGTTATGGTGATTTGGTTTAGAAAGATGAGTAAGAATTTTTGGTGTTTTGGTTGTGTTGGGGCGCCTGGGCGCCTAGTGCTGGGGGGGGGGAATTGGCGCCCTGGGCGCTGTTTTCTGTTGCTGGGCGTGTGGGTGTTCTGGGCAGGGCGCCTGTGTTGTTGCCTGTGGCGCCTGGGGTGGCGCCAGGTTGCTGCCTATGCTTAGGCAAGGCGCATAAATCATGTTTTTGGGTAAACTCAGTTTCTAAGCATATTTTACCGAGCCAAACTTTGTATTCACCTGACCAAATCATATTTTAAGTACTTTGGCTAAAGAATTTCTGGATTTGCACTTGTGGTTTTGAAATTGTCCGGTTGGGCATCATTTTGGCTTGTTTTAGGGGTGCCTTGTGCACACATCATTTTCTGAGCATATTTTACCGAGCCAAACTTTGTATTGACCTGACCAAATGTTATTTAAAACACTTTGGCTAAAGAATTTCTGGATTTGCACTTGTGGTTTTGAAATTGTCCGGTTGGGCATCATTGTGGCTTGTTTTAGGGGTGCCTTGTGCACACATCATTTTCTGAGCATATTTTACCGAGCCAAACTTTGTATTGACCTGACCAAATGTTATTTAAAACACTTTGGCTAAAGAATTTCTGAATTTGCACTTGTGGTTTTGAAATTGTCCGGTTGGGCATCATTTTGGCTTGTTTTTGGGGTGCCTTGTGCACACATCATTTTCTGAGCATATTTTACCGAGCCAAACTTTGTATTGACCTGACCAAATGTTATTTAAAACACTTTGGCTAAAGAATTTCTGGATTTGCACCTGTGGTTTTGAAATGGTCCTATTGGGCATCGCTTGGCTTGTTTTAGGGGTGCCTTGGATGCATCTCATTTTCTGAACATATTTTCCCTAGCCAAATTCTGTATTCACGTGTACCCTAAATTATTTAATGGTGTTGCGTATTATAAGTGTGTAACGAAGGCTTACACCGATTTGACCGTTGTTAAATTAAGCTTATGTGTAGCATTCCATTCAAAAAAAGAAATTCTGAAACTCTGATCTCTATGATAAATAGCCGGGTAGAATGGGGTGTTACATTAGTGGTATCAGAGCAAAAGTTCGGTCTGTCCGACCAAGTGTGTCTGTCTGTCATATTGTGTATGACAATTAGGTGTTTTGTTTTAGTTCTAAATTGTCGTTTATGCTGCAGTGCTAGGTTGAGATGGCTAGAAGGGATGATGCTGCTTTGGCTGCTGCTCTGCAGGCCATAGCCCAAGCTGTTGGGAATCAACACAATGCTGCTGATATGAATGCCCGTAACCTGGCAACGTTTCAGAGGGAAAACCCACCCACCTTCAAGTCGGTATGATCCCGATGGAGCCTTGTCATGGCTGAATGAGATAGAGCGGATATTCCGTGTTATGGATTGTACTGCTGCCCAGCAAGTGAAGTTCGGGACGCACATGCTGGCAGAAGAGGCTGACAAGTGGTGGTTAGGGATGCTGCATAGGTTGAACACTGCTGGTGAAGAGATTACTTGGGAAGTCTTCACAAGGGAATTTAAAAGGAAGTACTACCCTGAGGACGTTCGGGCCAAGAAAGAGGTAGAATTCTTAGAACTGAAACAGGGAAATAAGACTGTGGCTGAGTATGCAGCCAAGTTTGAAGAACTGGCACGATTCTGTCCTTACTACGCCAATGATGCTGATTCAGAGTTCTCTAAATGTGTGAAATTTGAAAGTGGCCTGCGACCCGATATTAAGAAGGCAATTGGATATCATGAGATTCGAGATTTTGCTAGATTAGTTGACAAGAGTAGAATTTATGAAGAGGACAGTTCTGCTGCTTACAAGATTGGGAAAGAAAAGAGGAATACTCAGTTTAGGGGCAAACCATATGATGTGTCTGGAGGTAAGAATAAGTGGAAGGCAGGTGCTGGCAAGAAATTTTCTGAGGGTAAGAAGCCTAGTGGGGGAGGTGCTCCCGCAGATATAGTGTGTTACACGTGTGGCAAGCCGGGTCACAAAAGTTTCGATTGCAAGACAGAGGTAATGTGTTACCGTTGTGGGAAGAAAGGTCATATGGCGTCTAACTGTGATCGTAAGGAATCAGTGTGTTTCAATTGTGGTGAAGCTGGTCACTTTAGTTCTAAATGCACCAAACCGAAGAAAGAAAAATCCAATGGAAGAGTTTTCGCGCTAGCAGGCTCAGAGGGGCCCAATGAGATTCGAGGTACTTGTTTTATTTATGGTTCCCCTTTAGTTGCTATAGTTGATACTGGTGCTACGCATTCTTTTATTGCTGCTGTTTGTGCTGAAAAGTTAAATCTAGTATTGTCTGATATGAAAAGGGAAATGGTTATCGACACTCCGGCTAAGGGTTCGGTGACTACTTCTCTATTGTGTGCTAAGTGTCCTCTGTCAGTATTCGGCAGAGATTTTCTGGTTGACCTTATATGTTTGCCTTTGGGAGGGTTGGATGTTATTCTTGGTATGGACTGGTTAGTGGATAACCATGTGCACATCAACTGTTTCAGCAAGTCTGTGAGTTTCCTTCCTCCTGAGGAGAGAGAGTCTGTTTTGTTGTCTGGGGATCAGCTGCATAAGGTAATGAAGGATGGTGGTCAACTATTTGCTGTGATGGCGTCTATGTCTGCTGAAAACCAAGCTATGGTTGAAGGATTGCAGGTGGTGTGTGAGTTCCCTGAAGTGTTCCCTGATGAGATTCCTAGTGTGCCACCAGAGAGGGAAGTAGAGTTTGGGATTGACCTTGTGCCTGGTACTAGGCCTGTGTCCATGGCACCGTATCGGATGTCAGCTTCTGAGTTATCTGAGTTGAAGAAGCAGTTGGAAGAGTTACTTGAAAAGAATTTTGTGAGGCCTAGTGTGTCACCATGGGGAGCTCCGGTTTTGTTAGTAAAGAAGAAAGATGGGAGTATGCGCCTGTGTGTGGATTATAGACAGTTGAACAAAGTGACTATCAAAAATAAATACCCTCTTCCGAGAATTGATGATCTGATGGACCAGCTGGTGGGTGCTAAAGTTTTTAGTAAAATTGATTTGAGGTCAGGGTATCACCAGATTAAAGTAAAAGATGAAGACGTCCAGAAGACAGCGTTTCGAACGAGATATGGACATTATGAATACTCTGTGATGCCGTTTGGTGTCACCAATGCACCAGGGGTGTTTATGGAGTACATGAACCGTATCTTCCATAGTTACTTGGATCGGTTTGTGGTAGTTTTTATAGATGATATTCTGGTATACTCCAAGTCTGAAGAGGAGCATGCAGAGCACTTAAGATTGGTGCTCGAGGTATTGAAAGAGAAGAAGCTTTATGCTAAGTTGTCCAAATGCGAGTTCTGGCTGCGTGAGGTAAGCTTTTTGGGTCACATAATTTCTAGTGATGGCATAGCTGTAGACCCAGCTAAGGTCGATGCAGTGTTACAATGGGAGAGCCCGAAGTCTGCGACTGAGATCAGGAGTTTCTTGGGGTTGGCCGGTTACTACAGGAGGTTTATTGAGGGTTTCTCAAAGCTAGCCCTTCCGTTGACTCAATTGACGTGTAAAGGGAGAGTTTTTGTTTGGGATGCTAAGTGTGAAGAGAGTTTCCAAGAGTTGAAGAAAAGGTTGACAACATCTCCAGTGTTAGTGTTGCCCGTGCCGGATCAACCGTTTGTGGTATATTGTGATGCTTCCAGAATGGGCTTAGGGGGCGTATTGATGCAGGATGGGAAGGTAGTCGCTTATGCGTCCAGACAGTTGCGGACTCATGAGAAGAACTATCCTACTCATGATTTGGAATTGGCTGCTATTGTGTTTGCGCTAAAAATTTGGAGGCACTATTTGTATGGCACTAGATTCGAGGTATTCAGCGACCACAAGAGTTTGAAATACTTGTTTGATCAGAAGGAGCTGAATATGAGGCAGAGGCGTTGGTTAGAGCTGCTGAAAGATTATGATTTTGGCTTAAACTATCACCCCGGCAAAGCTAATGTCGTGGCTGATGCTTTAAGTCGAAAGACTTTGCATATGTCAGCAATGATGGTAAAAGAGTTGGAGTTGATTGAGCAATTTCGTGATATGAGTCTGGTTTGTGAAGTGACCCCGCGAAGTGTTAAGCTGGGTATGCTGAGGATTGGTAATGACTTCTTGGTTAGTATCAGAGACGCCCAGAAGTTGGATGTGAAGCTGGTTGACTTGTTAGTTGCGGGTGATCAGAATGTGGATGGGGATTTCAGGTTGGATTCCCAAGGTGTGTTGAGATTTAGAAACAGGATCTGCGTTCCCGATGACATTGAGATGAAGAAGATGATCCTTGAGGAGAGTCATAGGAGCAAGCTGTAACAGCCCGAAAATAGTAGATTAATTTTCTAGTTAATTAAATGAGGTTTAGGTGGTAGGAGATAATTAATTAATCGATTTAATTAATTATTTAGGGTTTTGAGAGTTAAATAAATAGAATTATTTAATTGGACCTAGGGTTAGATGGTGGTGGCGAGTTGAAGTGGATTAGGAGAAGCCCATGATTAGGTCATTAAGTGGAAGCCCATGTCCATTAAGCTAGGCGCCTATAAGATGCCAATCTTAGGGTTTGGTGATTCATTCCAACACTTTAGAAAAAAATAGAGAGAGTGAGACGGCTTGGAGAGAGGAGAGGCGTGAAACCATAAGAGAGAGATGAAAGAAGAAGGGCGCAAAACCCTAGAGGAGAGAGAGAGGAAGTTTTCGCATGCACCAAGGAGGGAGAGGAGGATCTTAGTTGCTGAATTTTGATGGTAGCTTGCTCACCAAGAGATAGGTGTTCTTCAATTATGAGGTAAGGGGGCTCTCGTTCATAGTTAATAATTTATAAACCACGAAATCATGGGGACTAGGTGTTAGGAGTAGTTGTTTAAATTGCTGTTGATGTTTATAATATCTATATGTGGCTGAAGTGTGATGGTTGTTTGTGTTGTTGAATTCACTGTTTTGAGATGTTCTGACATAGGTTTAGTATTTCAGTGACTGAGAACGTTTTACTAATTGAAAAATTATGTGGTTTGTCATTTCGAAAACTTGATTGAATGCTTGTTAATTTGGCGTTGATTTGGTTGCATTTGGAGTTGTAAAACTTAAGTTATAGGTGAAACAAGTTAGGTTAAAATTCTGGAAACGATTTGGGTAGAGGTTCAGTATTTCGGAAACTGGGAACGTTGTGTTCACTGAAAAATTATGTGGTTTACTGTTCTGGAAAATAGACTTAATGCTTGTTAATTTAAAACTGGTTTGGTTGCATTTAGAGTTGTGTAGCTCGAGATATGAATTCCACAAGTTAGGGTAATATTCTGGAAGCAATCTGGATATAGGTTCAGTAAATCTGTGGTCGTGAGTGTTCTATTCGTCTAAAAATTATGGGGTTTGTTTTGTTGGAAAGTAGACTTAATTTCCTACTGAATAGGCACTGATTTCGCTAAATTTCATTGAGAAATGAGGGAGAAGATTTGATTTCAAAATGACTAATAATTCTGTCCGAATTTTGTGGGATTTGTTGCTCCGAATTTTGTGGGGTTTGTTGCTCCGAATTTTGTGGGATTTTATGCTGCTGTTTATATTGCTGCTGCTACTCTATGTGCTGTATTGGTCCCTATGGGTGTTGTTTAGTCCTTTGGTGACAATGTAGTCGCGTAATTAATTGTGCTTGGTGTGATTGGTGTGCTATCCTTAGAGCTGAAATTTTGGAGATGTATAGTGGTGATGTATATAAAATGGTGAGATAAATTATTGGTGAGTTTATTGGTGAGTGCCCTCAAGGCAATGGTCTATGACCTTTCTTTTGGTGTTGGTGAGTTAATAAAACTATTGGTGAGTTAAATAAATTATTGGTGCACATGTTATCGCATTGTTGTGGTGATTTTGGTGTGTATGGTGCATTGTTCATAGCGTCACATAAACCATGTGCATATTTGGTGAGCAGAGGCTTCGGCCTAATTATATTTGGTGAGCAGAGGCTTCGGCCTAATTATATTTGGTGAGCAGAGGCTTTGGCCTAACTATATTTGGTGAGCAGAGGCTTCGGCCTAATGGATCCACATGCATATGCCCAGTGGAGTTTTGGGTTGCATCTCATACATTGCATACGCGTCCTGTGTTTGATTGCGTCTTCTTGAACTAATGGTGTAACTGTATTCTGGGTGTGACTGTATTTGGTGTGACGGTACTTGGTGTAACAGTATTCGGCGTAACTGGATTTGGTGTAACTGTATTATTGGTGTAGTAAATTGATGGTATCCCTGGTGTGCCTATTATACTGTGTTTCTTGTTTTATCTATTATTATCTATGTAGTGAGACTCACCCTACTGCGTCGTGTTGCCTCGTATGTCGGCAACCTGCAGGTGACGGTGACTGAAGATGGCTAGAGATTCTTCTTCTAGTATGGTCGAGTCGGCTCTGATACGTAGCACTCGGGAGGGTTGTCCTTGTGTCTTTCCTTATGTGTTATGTATATGCCTTTCTAAGTTGTAAACCTTTTGAAGTATGATTGCCAAGTTAAACCTTTTTATTTCCGCTGCATGTTTTTGAAAAGAAGTTAGTTATAATTAAAGTACTCTGTTTGCGAAGTGGTTTTCCGGTTCGAAAAATGTGACACTCTTTTGGCGCGAAAAACTCTGATATTTTTTTAATAACCGTTGGGTAGAAAAAGGGGTGTTACATAGTTGGTATCAGAGCAATGGTTGGTCCGTCCGGCCAAGTCATCGAGTCGTTGTGTCGGTTAGCGACCAACTGTTGTCTTTTTAGTGCTAACCAATGTTTGCGTTGCAGGTACATCAAAAGTTGCCAATGGTAAGTGATCTAGTGGGGGAGACATCCCTACTAGTGTTATGTGTTTTGTGTATCCCTATGTGCTGTTGTTTGGTTTGTTTTTGACCTTCCCTGCTGTGTGAATTGTGTGTGATTGTTAGTGGGAGAGTGTTAGTTTTAGCGGATAAATTTCGAGGGCGAAATTCTTTTTAGGGGGGGAGAGTTGTAACAGCCCGAAAATAGTAGATTAATTTTCTAGTTAATTAAATGAGGTTTAGGTGGTAGGAGATAATTAATTAATCGATTTAATTAATTATTTAGGGTTTTGAGAGTTAAATAAATAGAATTATTTAATTGGACCTAGGGTTAGATGGTGGTGGCGAGTTGAAGTGGATTAGGAGAAGCCCATGATTAGGTCATTAAGTGGAAGCCCATGTCCATTAAGCTAGGCGCCTATAAGATGCCAATCTTAGGGTTTGGTGATTCATTCCAACACTTTAGAAAAAAATAGAGAGAGTGAGACGGCTTGGAGAGAGGAGAGGCGTGAAACCATAAGAGAGAGATGAAAGAAGAAGGGCGCAAAACCCTAGAGGAGAGAGAGAGGAAGTTTTCGCATGCACCAAGGAGGGAGAGGAGGATCTTAGTTGCTGAATTTTGATGGTAGCTTGCTCACCAAGAGATAGGTGTTCTTCAATTATGAGGTAAGGGGGCTCTCGTTCATACTTAATAATTTATAAACCACGAAATCATGGGGACTAGGTGTTAGGAGTAGTTGTTTAAATTGCTGTTGATGTTTATAATATCTATATGTGGCTGAAGTGTGATGGTTGTTTGTGTTGTTGAATTCACTGTTTTGAGATGTTCTGACATAGGTTTAGTATTTCAGTGACTGAGAACGTTTTACTAATTGAAAAATTATGTGGTTTGTCATTTCGAAAACTTGATTGAATGCTTGTTAATTTGGCGTTGATTTGGTTGCATTTGGAGTTGTAAAACTTAAGTTATAGGTGAAACAAGTTAGGTTAAAATTCTGGAAACGATTTGGGTAGAGGTTCAGTATTTCGGAAACTGGGAACGTTGTGTTCACTGAAAAATTATGTGGTTTACTGTTCTGGAAAATAGACTTAATGCTTGTTAATTTAAAACTGGTTTGGTTGCATTTAGAGTTGTGTAGCTCGAGATATGAATTCCACAAGTTAGGGTAATATTCTGGAAGCAATCTGGATATAGGTTCAGTAAATCTGTGGTCGTGAGTGTTCTATTCGTCTAAAAATTATGGGGTTTGTTTTGTTGGAAAGTAGACTTAATTTCCTACTGAATAGGCACTGATTTCGCTAAATTTCATTGAGAAATGAGGGAGAAGATTTGATTTCAAAATGACTAATAATTCTGTCCGAATTTTGTGGGATTTGTTGCTCCGAATTTTGTGGGGTTTGTTGCTCCGAATTTTGTGGGATTTTATGCTGCTGTTTATATTGCTGCTGCTACTCTATGTGCTGTATTGGTCCCTATGGGTGTTGTTTAGTCCTTTGGTGACAATGTAGTCGCGTAATTAATTGTGCTTGGTGTGATTGGTGTGCTATCCTTAGAGCTGAAATTTTGGAGATGTATAGTGGTGATGTATATAAAATGGTGAGATAAATTATTGGTGAGTTTATTGGTGAGTGCCCTCAAGGCAATGGTCTATGACCTTTCTTTTGGTGTTGGTGAGTTAATAAAACTATTGGTGAGTTAAATAAATTATTGGTGCACATGTTATCGCATTGTTGTGGTGATTTTGGTGTGTATGGTGCATTGTTCATAGCGTCACATAAACCATGTGCATATTTGGTGAGCAGAGGCTTCGGCCTAATTATATTTGGTGAGCAGAGGCTTCGGCCTAATTATATTTGGTGAGCAGAGGCTTCGGCCTAATTATATTTGGTGAGCAGAGGCTTTGGCCTAACTATATTTGGTGAGCAGAGGCTTCGGCCTAATGGATCCACATGCATATGCCCAGTGGAGTTTTGGGTTGCATCTCATACATTGCATACGCGTCCTGTGTTTGATTGCGTCTTCTTGAACTAATGGTGTAACTGTATTCTGGGTGTGACTGTATTTGGTGTGACGGTACTTGGTGTAACAGTATTCGGCGTAACTGGATTTGGTGTAACTGTATTATTGGTGTAGTAAATTGATGGTATCCCTGGTGTGCCTATTATACTGTGTTTCTTGTTTTATCTATTATTATCTATGTAGTGAGACTCACCCTACTGCGTCGTGTTGCCTCGTATGTCGGCAACCTGCAGGTGACGGTGACTGAAGATGGCTAGAGATTCTTCTTCTAGTATGGTCGAGTCGGCTCTGATACGTAGCACTCGGGAGGGTTGTCCTTGTGTCTTTCCTTATGTGTTATGTATATGCCTTTCTAAGTTGTAAACCTTTTGAAGTATGATTGCCAAGTTAAACCTTTTTATTTCCGCTGCATGTTTTTGAAAAGAAGTTAGTTATAATTAAAGTACTCTGTTTGCGAAGTGGTTTTCCGGTTCGAAAAATGTGACACTCTTTTGGCGCGAAAAACTCTGATATTTTTTTAATAACCGTTGGGTAGAAAAAGGGGTGTTACACAAGCTGAGTATTCATCCAGGGGCTACAAAGATGTATCATGACTTGAAGAAATTATTCTGGTGGCCTGGTATGAAGAAAGATGTAGCACAGTTTGTGTATGCCTGTTTGACTTGCCAGAAGTCAAAGGTTGAGCACCAGAAGCCTGCGGGATTGATGCAACCTTTAGATGTTCCGGAATGGAAATGGGATAGCATTTCCATGGATTTTGTGACTGGGTTACCGAGAACCGTTCGGGGATTGGATTCTATTTGGGTGATTGTGGATAGGTTGACGAAGTCTGCTCACTTCCTTCCTATCAACATCACGTATCCGGTAGCGAGATTGGCCGAGATATATATTAAGGTGATTGTGAAGTTGCATGGTGTCCCGAAGAGTATTGTATCTGACAGAGATCCGAGGTTTACTTCGGAGTTTTGGGGGAGCTTGCAGGAGGCATTGGGATCCAGATTGAGGTTGAGTTCAGCCTACCATCCTCAGACTGATGGGCAGACAGAGAGAACCATTCAGTCATTGGAGGACTTATTGAGATCGTGTGTTTTAGAGCAGGGAGGTGCGTGGGATACACACCTTTCGTTGATTGAGTTCACTTACAACAACAGCTACCATTCGAGTATAGGGATGGCTCCTTATGAGGCACTGTATGGGCGGAGGTGTAGAACTCCTTTGTGTTGGCATGAATCTGGCGAAAGTGTTGTTCTTGGACCTGAATTGGTGAGAGAGACTACAGAGAAGATAAAAATGATCAGGGAGAAAATGAAAGAGTCTCAAAGTCGGCAAAAGAGTTACCATGATAGAAGGAGAAAGGATTTGGAATTTCAGGCTGGAGAGCATGTTTTCTTGAGGGTCACGCCTATGGCTGGTGTTGGGCGTGCACTTAAAGCAAAGAAGTTGACTCCTAGATTTATTGGACCGTATCAGATCACCGAGAGGGTCGGAAAGGTTGCTTATAGGGTGGCTTTACCGCCTAACCTTTCGAACTTGCACGACGTATTTCACGTGTCGCAACTTCGGAAGTACATTCCGGACCCGTCTCATGTGATCCATATGGATGATATTGAGGTGCGAGATAACCTCACTGTGGAGACTATGCCAGTGAGGATTGATGATAGAGAAGTGAAGGTGCTGAGAGGGAAAAGCATTGTTTTAGTGAAGGTGGTGTGGTTGGGAGCTACTGGCGAGAGCGTGACTTGGGAGCTGGAGAGTAGGATGCGGGAGTCCTATCCAGAGCTATTTGACTCAGGTATGAATTTCGAGGACGAAATTTCCTAAGTGGGGGAGAGTTGTAACACCCTAAAATAATTTAATTAAGTAATTGATTAAATTATTTAAAGTGTTGCACTATTTTTATTTTATTATGTGATGATATAGTATTTTATTTTAATTGAAGGGGATGGCGTTGGTAATACCGGAATTTCAAGTGACGGCCCAAGAGGCCCAAGCCCGTTGGCTTAGGCGCTCCTTAGACACTAGGGGTCTAGGTCGCGCCTCACTAGTGTCAAAAGAAAGAAAGAAAGTCGAAATAGAGAAGAAAAGAAAGAAAGTCGAAGAGAGGAGAAGAGAAGGAAGGAGCGACTTCAAGCTTGGAGTTAGGGTTTGTGCATCTTGATCCTAGGTAAGGGTTCCTAACCTTCTATGATTCGATTTCCTTTCTCTATCAAGTGCTTAAGTTTTGTTTTCCCTAACCCTTCCTATTGTTGTGCAATTCGCGAATGGTCCAAGAGAAAGGGAGAGAGAGGGCGCTATCGTGATAGAGGAAAGAAGAAGGAGAGGATTCGTTGTTGTGGTGGTTGTCGGTGCTTCGGTGGAAAGAGCTATAATTCCGGCATAATCAAGGTTAGGGGAGTCTCACTCTATAATAGAGAATATAATAGGTTGTATGTAAACCATAGGATTCCACTTGACACTACTTGTTAATTGTTAGAATTGTTTAGGTTAGTTGAATTTGATAATTGTTGTGGTTAATTCGATTTCCCTATGCTAAGGTTTGGATTTCATGTGTTGATTTTGTGCCTTGATGTGTTCCTAATATATATATGAGATTGAATGTTGTTGGTATGAGCACAATGTAATTTGTGAATGTTATGGTGATTTGGTTTAGAAAGATGAGTAAGAATTTTTGGTGTTTTGGTTGTGTTGGGGCGCCTGGGCGCCTAGTGCTGGGGGGGGGGGGGGGAATTGGCGCCCTGGGCGCTGTTTTCTGTTGCTGGGCGTGTGGGTGTTCTGGGCAGGGCGCCTGTGTTGTTGCCTGTGGCGCCTGGGGTGGCGCCAGGTTGCTGCCTATGCTTAGGCAAGGCGCATAAATCATGTTTTTGGGTAAACTCCGTTTCTAAGCATATTTTACCGAGCCAAACTTTGTATTCACCTGACCAAATCATATTTTAAGTACTTTGGCTAAAGAATTTCTGGATTTGCACTTGTGGTTTTGAAATTGTCCGGTTGGGCATCATTTTGGCTTGTTTTAGGGGTGCCTTGTGCACACATCATTTTCTGAGCATATTTTACCGAGCCAAACTTTGTATTGACCTGACCAAATGTTATTTAAAACACTTTGGCTAAAGAATTTCTGGATTTGCACTTGTGGTTTTGAAATTGTCCGGTTGGGCATCATTGTGGCTTGTTTTAGGGGTGCCTTGTGCACACATCATTTTCTGAGTATATTTTACCGAGCCAAACTTTGTATTGACGTGACCAAATGTTATTTAAAACACTTTGGCTAAAGAATTTCTGGATTTGCACTTGTGGTTTTGAAATTGTCCGGTTGGGCATCATTTTGGCTTGTTTTTGGGGTGCCTTGTGCACACATCATTTTCTGAGCATATTTTACCGAGCCAAACTTTGTATTGACCTGACCAAATGTTATTTAAAACACTTTGGCTAAAGAATTTCTGGATTTGCACCTGTGGTTTTGAAATGGTCCTATTGGGCATCGCTTGGCTTGTTTTAGGGGTGCCTTGGATGCATCTCATTTTCTGAACATATTTTCCCTAGCCAAATTCTGTATTCACGTGTACCCTAAATTATTTAATGGTGTTGCGTATTATAAGTGTGTAACGAAGGCTTACACCGATTTGACCGTTGTTAAATTAAGCTTATGTGTAGCATTCCATTCAAAAAAAGAAATTCTGAAACTCTGATCTCTATGATAAATAGCCTGGTAGAATGGGGTGTTACAATAACTCTTCTGACGACTCTGCGAAGCCTTCATCTTTTCACGGATCATCTTGATCTTCTCTGTAGTCTCCCGGACAATCTCCGGTCCCAACACTACACTCTCTCCCGACTCATACCAACACAATGGCGTTCTACACTTTCGGCCGTACAATGCTTCAAACGGTGCCATCCCAATACTGGAATGGTAACTGTTGTTATAGGTAAACTCAATCAACGCAAGGTAGGAATCCCATGAACCCCGCTGTTCCAATACACAAGCCCTCAACAAATCCTCTAATGACTGAATTGTCCTCTCTGACTGACCGTCTGTCTGAGGATGATATGCTGAACTCATTTTCAGCTTTGAACCCAATTCCTTCTGCAAACTCGTCCAAAACTCAGAAGTGAACCTCGGATCCCTATCTGACACAATACTCTTCGGAACACCGTGCAGCTTCACAATTTCTCTGACATAGACCTCCGCCAACCTCGACACCGGATAAGTGATATTAATAGGAATAAAGTGGGCAGATTTCGTCAACCTATCAACGACTACCCAAATAGTGTCATAACCCTTAGCTGTATTCGGCAATCCCGTCACAAAATCCATCGCAATGCTATCCCATTTCCACTCTGGAACTTCCAACGGTTGCATTAACCCTGCAGGCTTCTGATGTTCAACCTTAGATTTCTGACAGGTCAAATAGGCATACACAAACTGTGCCACATCTCTCTTCATACCATACCACCAAAACATCTTTTTCAGATCCTGATACATTTTCGTCGCTCCAGGATGGATACTCAACTTGCTACGGTGACCCTCCTCTAAAATTGCCTTTCTCATCTCTTCATCGTCCGGAACACAGATCCTACCCCGGAACCTCAACACACCACGGGAATCTAATTTGAAATCTTCCTCTTCAGATTGACCAACCCCATTAATTAAATCCACTAACTTGACATCTGACTTCTGAGCCTCTTTGATGCTGCCCAGGAAATCATTATCGATCTTTAACATTCCCAGTTTGACACTGCGAGGTGTCATTTTACAAACTAAACTCAGATCTCTGAATTCCTCGATCAACTCTAATTCCTTCACCATCATTGCCGACATATGCAAGAATTTCTGCTTAAAGCATCAGCCACGACATTAGCTTTGCCGGGATGATAATTCAAACCAAAGTCATAATCCTTCAAGAGCTCCAACCACCGACGCTGTCTCATATTCAACTCTTTCTGATCGAACAGATACTTTAGACTCTTATGATCACTGAACACTTCGAACCTCGAACCATAAAGGTAGTGCCTCCAAATCTTGAGCACGAATACCACAGCAGCCAATTCCAAATCATGCGTAGGATAAATTTTCTCATGAACCCGCAACTGTCTCGACGCATACGCAACGACTTTCCCATCTTGCATCAACACTCCACCGAGACCCATCTTTGAAGCGTCACAATATACAACGAACGGTTCCTCTGGATTAGGCAACGTCAAAACAGGCGACGTCGTCAATCTCTTTTTCAGTTCCATAAAACTTTCCTCACACCGGGCATCCCAAACAAAAACTTTACCCTTGCAAGTCAACTGAGTCAACGGAAGGGCCAACTTGGAAAAACCCTCGATGAACCTCCTGTAGTACCCAGCCAAACCCAAAAAGCTTCTAATCTCTGTTACGGACTTCGGAGACTCCCACTCCAACACTGCTTCTACTTTTGCCGGATCGACCGCAATACCATTACCAGAAATCACGTGCCCAAGGAAACTCACCTCTTTCAGCCAGAACTCACACTTCGATAACTTAGCGTACAGCTTTTTCTCTTTTAAAACTTCCAACACTGACTTCAGGTGCTCAGCATGCTCTTCCTCTGACTTAGAATAAACTAGAATATCATCTATGAAGATCACCACAAACCGATCTAGGTAATTATGGAAAATACGGTTCATATATTCCATAAATACGCCAGGAGCATTGGTCACACCGAACGGCATCACTGAATATTCATAATGCCCATACCTTGTCCTGAACGCTGTTTTCTGAACATCCTCATCTTTTACTTTAATCTGATGATATCCGGACCTCAAATCAATTTTGCTGAAAACACGGGCACCCACTAACTGATCCATCAGATCGTCGATCCTCGGAAGCGGATACTTATTCTTGATAGTTACCTTATTCAACTGACGATAGTCCACACATAACCTCATGCTCCCATCTTTCTTCTTCACTAACAATACCGGAGCTCCCCACGGTGATACACTCGGTCTTACAAACTTCTTCTCAAGCAATTCTTCAAGTTGCGTCTTCAACTCAGACAGTTCCGACGCCGACATTCTGTACGGTGCCATAGACACAGGCCTCGTACCAGGTACAAGATCAATCGAAAACTCAACTTCTCTTTCTGGTGGCACACCCGGAATTTCATCAGGAAAGACTTCAGGAAACTCGCGTACTACCTTCAGTTCTTCAATAACAGCCTGACTCTCAGCGGACAACGAAGCCATCAACGCAAATAACTGAACTCCTTCTTTCTTCAATTTCTTCAACTGACCAGCAGATACCAAAACCGAATCTTCTTCCCCGAAACTAACCGACTTGCTACGACAGTTGATATGAACGTGATTATTCTCTAACCAGTCCATGCCTAAGATTACATCCAGACCTCTCAATGGCAAACAAACAAAATTGACAATAAAGTCCCTGCCGAAGATCGACACGGGACACTGAGAACACACCTGAGACGTAATCACCGACCCCTTCGCAGGAGTATCGACAACCATATCCCCACACATAGCAGATAAAACAAGACCCAATCTCTTACAACAATCAACAGATATAAAACAATGGGTAGCACCAGTATCAATAAGAGATTTCAGAGAAGTACCATTAATAAAACACGTACCTCTAATCACACCATCATCATCATCAGGCTCCTCTCCTGCCAATGCAAATACCTTCCCAGTAGACCTTTCCTTCTTCGGCTTTGTACACTTTGTACTGATATGCCCAGACTCACCACAGTTGAAACACACCACATCCTTGACCTTACACTCGGCTGCCATATGACCCTCTTTACCACAACGGTAGCAATTCCTTTCATCAGACCTGCATGTAGTACTCTTGTGGCCAGGCTTGCCACACTTATAACAGACAATGCTAGCAGGGGCATCTCCCCCACTAGAACCCTTACCTCCAGCAGCCTTCTGATAACTCTTACCCGCAGGAACCTCATACGGCTTGCTTCGACTCTGAAACTTACCCTTTCTCTCAGAAGTAGCTTTGTAATGAGCAGTACTGTCCTCCTCAAAGATTCTGCAACTGTCAACCAGATCTGCGAACACACGAATCTTCTGATAACCAATGGCCTTTTTAATATCAGGCCTCAACCCATTCTCAAATTTGATGCATTTAGAAAATTCAGCTGTAGCCTCACTGTAGTGTGGATAAAATTTTGCTAGCTCCACAAATTTCGCCGCATAGGCAGTCACAGACATACCACCCTGCTTCAGTTCCAAAAACTCTATCTCTTTCTTCCCTCGGACGTCTTCAGAAAAATATTTCCTCAGAAATTCTCTGCTGAATACCTCCCAAGTAATCTCTTCCTGCACAGCCTCTAACCTCTGCCTGGTAGCCAACCACCAGTCGTCGGCCTCCTCGGCTAACATGTGGGTACCAAAACGGACCTTCTGCTCAACAGTACAGTCCATCACCCTGAAAATCCTCTCGATCTCCTTCAACCAAGCCATAGTACCATCTGGATCATATTTGCCCTTAAAGGTGGGCGGATTCTCTCTCTGGAAAGTAGTCAGACTCCGAAAACCAGCATTATCTCCAGCATTATGCTGACCCTGCACAGCCTGAGCCATAGCTTGCAATGCAGCAGCAAGAGCAGCGTCGTTTCTCCCAGCCATTATGAACTATCACTGCAACACAACCAAAAATTCAGAACTAATCTATTGTCATAAGACACTATGACAGGACAACATTGGCCGGACAGACCGAACTGCTCTGATACCACTAATGTAGCACCCCTTTCTACCCATCACTTTGTTTATAAAAATCAGAGTTTTAAAAAAAAAATTTGCGTTCATAGGGAATGTTACACATACTTCAATAAAACGTCACTTGTCAATTTTAAAACAGTTCAACTCAATAATTATGCATTCACGTAGCACGTCACAAATAAAAGAATCTCAAGCCTCAATTTAACGTCGCTTATAAAACTCAACATAACAAAACCAACTACACAGCGGAAATTAATAAAACATAACAGAAGAGTCCACATGGACATAACAACCAAAAATCATTAATAAATATAACGAGTTCGTTTTCCCCCCTTGAGTGCTATGTATCAGAGCGTGACGACTCGACTCAAGAAGTGAAGCTAAGGCATTCACTGAGAATCACCTGCACGTTACCAACACGGGGGTAACATTCAAACAGGAAAGGGTGAGCATCATTTCAATCCATATAATAGAAAATATGATAAGTACTAATCATAGGCTACACACTAGAAAAATCAGCATCCAAAACACTAAATACCACATCACAGTCATCATTCACATCACATACAATAACTCATCTCATGTCATGTAGACTCATGAAAATGCAACCCACTCGCGGGTATATGCATGAGGTACCTTTTTCATAAAACGTCGCTTAGCCCTTAAGGCCTCATCGTCACTTAGCCACTCAGGCCCCAAAAACGTCACTGGGTTTATGCATATGGGCATGAGACACTATGACATGCACCACTCACAACACACAAACACACAATTACTCCAATCATAGTCAACTATGTGACCCGTCACTTACCGGTTTTGCTCGCAAGAGCACAGCACCTGTCAAATTCACAATCAGCACACAACGTCACTGGCCATTTAGACCTTAACATCACTTAGCCCTTCGGGCCTCGAACGTCACTGGGTTTTCATCGTCACTTACACACAGATATCAATCAACTCAAACAATAGCCACTAAGGGCAAAAACGTCATTTGACTAACCACCAAGGGCATCCTCGTCATTTACAAATCATTATCTACAACTTTGGCCACTAGGGGCAAAACAGTCATTTGACTAGCCACCAAGGGCATCCTCGTCAAAAATCATCGTTTTGACACTACCACGTTAAAACTGTTGTTTATACACCAAAAGGATTTTTAAAGAGCTTCATATAATTTTTCAGTGTCACAGGGACGATCACCGGGGAGGGCCACTTGGGCGCCCACAAACAATCAGAAAATAACAATTTTTCATTTTAAAAATTGGACCCACAGATAGACAACGTAAAAAGCTTCACGACACTTTTCGAATCGTTCAAAACGGACGTCTGAGTCAAAAGTTATGTTAAGAATAAGTTTGGGAAAAATCAAGCAACAGTCTGAAATTGGCGCCTTAGGCGCCCAGGCAACCAGGCAACACGCGCACTGGCGCCCAGCGCCCAGGCGCGCAACACAACGCACACACGCAACACAACGGGCGCTCAGCGCCCAGCGCTGGCACCCAGCGCCTCAGCGCAACACGCAGGCAACACACACGGGCGCTCAGCGCCCAGCGCCTGGCGCCCAGCGCCTTGGCGCAACACACACACGCACGCATGGGCGCTCAGCGCCCAGCAACACGCACAGACACAGGCAACACCGCACGCCACAGGCGCCCAGCGCCCAGGCGCGCACACACGCGCAA
The DNA here is from genome assembly GCA_039519185.1 of Astragalus membranaceus. Taxonomy (NCBI): domain Eukaryota; kingdom Viridiplantae; phylum Streptophyta; class Magnoliopsida; order Fabales; family Fabaceae; genus Astragalus; species Astragalus membranaceus. The sequence continues at coordinate 333,976 of JAZGSX010000011.1, forward strand.
CACAGCAAGCCACAAGCGCCCAGCACAGGCGCTTGGCGCCCAAAACACAGCAGCAACACAACCCAGAATTTTTCCAACAACTCTTCAACACTAAAAACCAAAAAAAATCACCATTTTTCCAGCAATTTTCCAAAACACTAAAAACTGATTTTTAGCAATTTAACTCATCAAAATCTTATAATTTTCAACACCCAAAATAACGCTTAATTTAATCAATTAACAAAATTCTTTTGGAGCACTAACATCATCATCACTTTGGCGCCCTAGGCGCCCTTGCACTCCCTCACCCAAATTGCGAAACATCAAGCTCTCCAACATACCAATTCATAATTCCATGAACTCACAAATACCAACATCATCAAAACACATACATAATTCGCATTATCTCAAGGTTCAAATACTAAGTCAATTCGCATATGGCATACATATATATATATATGAAGATCATCATCATAGGCAACCCAAAAACATTCAAGAACCTTAAAGAACATCAAGAAACACATGGTACTAGTATAAACCCTAGATCTAAGACCCATCATATAATTTATTAGATAGAATGATAGAGCTCCCCTAACCTTTTCAAGAAGAAGAATTCGATGCCCTAGGAGTAGTCACCAACAGAACCTCAGCTACAATGGAGATCTCTTCTCTCCTTGCTCTTCGAGTTTCCTCTTCTCCTTCTCCTCTTGGCCGCCTTGCTCTCTCTCTCTTTCTCACGCTCTTCTCTCTCTCTCTTGCTCTCTCTTGCAACTTCGCAACAATTAGCCAAAAACCCTAACCCCCAATCACTACTCCACTTCGCATACTTGTGGATCATGGGCTTGGGCCTTCCACTCAAGCCCAAGTCATGCAAGTGGCGCCTCCACTCCCTCCTAATACCACCAAAATTCATAAAATTCTAATTAATTACATTATATCAAATAATTTAATTTAAATCCCCAAATACTTAATTAAATAAGTTAATTAAATATTTTAGGGTGTTACACATACACAATAGCTGCCAACTCCAAATAATAAGTTGGATAATTCTCCTCATGGATCTTCAACTGTCTGGACGCATAAGCTACCACTTGATGATTCTGCATGAGAACACATCCCAAACCCTTTCCAGAAACATCGCCGAAAATTTGGAATTCCAAATACGAATCTGGAAGAATATGGGTTGGAGCAGAAGTCAACTGAACCTTCAACTCTTGAAAACATTCTTCACAATCGACATCCCACGTAAGCGGTTGAACCTTTCGAGTTAACCGAGTAGGTGGAAGAACCAATAGTGAGAATCCTTCGATAAACTCCCTGTAGTAACCGGCTAGACTTAGAAAACTTCTGATTTCGGTGACTGACGTTGGTCACTCCCATTCACACCACTTCCTCCTTACTGGGATCTACAGAAACTCCCGACTTGGGAAATCACATGTCCCAAAGACTTTACCCCTGACACCCAAAAATCACACTTCGAAGGTTTCAAGTACAACTTATTTTCTCGGAGTACTTTCAGAACAATGCGGAGATGTTAGACATACTTCGCAATGGTCTTCGAGCACATCGAGATACCATCAATTAAAACGACTACAAATTGATCTAGGTAATTGAGGAAAAACTCAGCTCAGGTAATCCATGATTACCGCTGGAGCATTAGTCAAACCGAAGGGCATCACTACAACCACATAATGTCCATACCTAGTACGGAAAGCTGTCTTCGGAATATCTAAGGCTCTAACTTTTATAGGATGATAGCCCGACCCTAGATCAATTTTAGGAAACACAGCAGCACCTCGAAGTTGATCCAGTAATTCGTCTATCCTTGGTAAGGGATATTTATTCTTGATCGTCACTTTGTTAAGTTGTTGATAACCGATGTACAATCTCATGCTACTAACTTTTCTTTTGACTAATCACACCAGAGCACTCCTTGGAGAAGCACTCGGTCGAAAGAATTTCTTTAACATCGACTCTTCAAGTTGAGACTCCATTTCCTTGAATTCTAAAGGAACATTCAATAGGAAACAATAGATATCGATTCCGTGCAAGGAACCAATTCTACAGTAAACTCTACCTCTCGCTCTGGAGGTTCAGAAGAAACTTCATCGTGAAAGCATCCAGAAAGTCATTCACAACCTGAATGTTCGCCAAATCTAAACTAGTTTCCGTGGATGCAGACAACATACTAACATGTGCTCCCGCACCTTGGAATGAAGATTGACCGTCTAAGGTGAACTAGGTAACCGCTTCAGAATTTGTCCTAGACAATTCAACTGATTCTGAAGCGAAGCTGATAGCTAATTAACACGGACGTTTGTAACATGATTCGCAGTCATCCAATTCATACCCAAAATGGCGTCCACACTTCTCATAGGCAAACAATAAATTTTTACAACGAAATTTCTGCCCCCTATGACAAGTAGACAATTCTATAGAAGGATTAGGTCTGGACACGACCCTTAGCAGCAGTTAAAATAGTTATCGGCTCGGATAGCGATGATAAGGCTGATCCCAACCGATTCACATGCGATCGGGATATACAGCAATAGGTTGCACCCGAATCACATAATATACTGATCGAGTTACTGAAAACTGATCTCATACTCCTCAGTAGATTGTCTGCAGTCGTAACTGCCTAAACATCCAGAATGTTGACTCGTCCTTGCCTTAGAGCTGCTTGTAACTCCTTGAAACTCTTCCTTACGGGGCACTCTTTACCATAGTGACCCTCTACATTTTTATAATAGCACCGATTAGATCTTCGCTTGCAATCACCGCTGTGAGGCTTTCCACCGTTAGAACATCTTCTGACCTTTGAAGAATCAAAGAATTGCATCTGCTTTTCCTTTGACGAAATTATCTTAGGACTTTGCATTCAGAGTTGATAATTCAACTACCTTCTTTCCTTTCCCGTATTTCCTATGAGATCATCCTCGGCGACATGGTCTGATTGCACTAAGGCAACATAATTGGTAATAGTATAAGAACTGAGACCCTAAGTCATAAAAGCACTAAGGCCCCTCTTATACTTCTGCATTCTCCATTCGTCATCCGAAGCTTACTTTACCACTTGGTAAAACTGAGACAACTTCTCAAACTTAGCGGTGTATTCTTCCACCGTCATGCCACCTTTCCTGAGGATGCACCGGTTGGAGACTCCGGTCTTGGTCGAGGACTGCGTCTTGATCATCCTACCATAATTCCGCTTATGATGCACTAAGTATTAAGTTGATCAGGCTCAATGTCTCTTAGCATCACAAGTCTAATTACAACCAGGACTAACAAGGAATCGACTCAACCCTAAACTAAGTCCGACTAGGTCGAACTGCTCTGATACCAACTGTAACACCCCAGTATTTTTTTTATCGAGAAAAAAATACCCAAGTGTACTATCATAAAATAATCAGAGATATTTTTCCTGTTTTAGATATTGAACGTAAATAAAAACAACTCATAACTTAGAGTCCAATATCCAAATACCAAGAAATAGCGGAAACGATTTTACAACTTTTACTGATGCATGTTATACAATCGGAAATACAA